>JAIUND010000612.1:0-61256 GCA_034699125.1 Gisinianus flammeolus
AATTCAAATCCGTCCCAGCCTCTTGTACACACAAAACTCTTAAGAGTTCCCCTCTTCCCAAGATTCTATACTCTTTGCCCGCACCAGAATTGAAATCCCCAAGTAATTATATTGGACCGCGCCATGATACTCCGCATCAAATAGTCTGACCCCGGTCACGACCCTCCTCGGTAAATCCGTGACCACATCGTCCAAGTTGACAGACCGCAAATCCTTATTCAATCGTACTACTTTTTCTGGATCCGTCTGATATTTCTATATATATATATATGATATAAATGCAAATCCAAAACAAGTATAGATTTAATTAAAAAATATTAACGGAATTTAACGGCCAATGGTCATGTGAATGTGACTGCTTACAATGGGGGCCCATTCGATGGTGGACACGTTCACTTGCATATGCGGTAGAACGAGAGCATCCGCAATCCGGATATGAATTTGATCTTGAATCCTCTCAAATTTCACACCCACCACCATGAAATTCCTCCGATATTTGGCATTACTCCATGCCGTATTCATGTAGCGAATGGAAAAGTTCCCCAAAAATGGGACCAAAGGCTCAAAACAATAGCAAGCACAGATCTCACAGAAATGAGGAGTGTCCACGAGGACATCCTGCTCCATTGTCCAACCCCCTTTATAAACACGCGTCTCATTCGTACAGTCGTGATCCTCTGGGCCCAAATAATAATCTGGAGCTTGTATATATTCGTATAGACGATCAGGACGAGTGGAAGGGCAGACGGTGATGTACTTGGTAGAATTTTGACACTGAAAACCCACACAGAAATTTAGAAATTTGATTTCAAAGGTCAAGGATGTCTATAGGTAGATTTTTTTTAATATTAAGATGAAGAGGAGAGAGAGAGAGATTTACCTGATATTGCCCTGCAGGGCACGGAGGATTGAATGCATCACATTCCGACTTCTTTATCAAGCACTCACTTTCATCATCCATCCGACAATCCGTTTCATTGTCCGCACAGACTCTGTACGTTCCGTCCAACATGTCACAAGTTTGCTTGCAATTCCCGCCTTTGTGAAGTTGTTGTTCGGGTGCGACAAATACCTGAAGACAAAACATGAATGAAATAATAATTAAAGGATTTCTAGAGAATTATATCTTGTGGATTGCAATTTTTCAATGTACCTTGATGAAATTTGTGAGTTTGAGATAAGAGTCGCCATACTCCCAATTCCGACGACGATCATCACCGATTTGTGCAGGATCACAAACTCCGATGCCCGGATACGTATTGTATGAGGGTCCAGTATTTTTAAGGAATTTCGAGAAGGCTTTGTCAAATAGATTGATTTTGTGTTGAACAGACTCATGGAGTTTCGTTTCCAGTTGAGGATAACCCGCAAAATCTTGTTCCCCTGAACAAAAACAAATATAGGAAAGCAAAATATGTGTAAAGAAAGTCATAAAATTCAATCCGAGATTCATCCGAAAAATAAATGGATCAAATCACTATATTGGGATTAAAATTTAAAATGTGAAAGATGGAAAGGACATTTGTGTGTGATGAACGTACGATAAACTTGATTGTACAAATAAGCGAAATTGACCAAGCTGTAGAATTTGATGTCGACGAGGCAGAGATGGAAAAGAACATAATATGGAATGTCCAAACCAGCTGGTTCAATATTGAAGATCGTGTCATTCCCTTCACAAATTCTACCATCAAATTGAGCTTTCAATACGATATCCGGCTGTGAATTGAAAATCATCAGGTTTCCACATGTATTAAAAATCGCTTAATCTATAACGGCAAATTTTTCCAATTGTTTTATTATTGTTTTATAGATATTCCTCACATTTGATTCAAGAAGCTCACGGATCCCTTGGAAAACATCTTTTGTACCGTTGAGATAGAGCAGTCGCTCGGTTGTTAATTGTGGAGATGATTGGTAATCCCCACGAAAAACTATACATTCAAAAATTCAAATGGAATATTCATATATGTATAGATTTGAAATAAAATGCGATCTTGTCATTAAAAATCGAGTTCTCACAAATCGTTTCCCATCCTTTTTGTCCCCAAATGTAACATTTATATTTGAAAATGGAATTGGCCACCATCCCAATAAATCGATCGTCATTCTATATATGTGTGCATACAAAAAAAAGTGTAAATCATTAAGTCATTTCATTTCCTCTCTCCCCCTTGAAAAAATTAAATGAAAATTCTGAATTGACAACTTTTTATACGATATTTTATTGTACCAGAATGTCTCGAATTCTTTTAGTGTAGAATCGATGCATTTGGGATGCAGCCGAGCTCATTTCAAAAAATTGTAGGGCCAATGACTCCACTCCAGATTTAATTTGTTTCTGTGCAATATGTTGTAAACCCTTCCTACACAAATGAAATGTCAAAATAGACGCCACATTTTTCATGTTTGAATTTCAAACCACACAAACAGGATTTTTTTTTTTGTTTTGATTTCATTTGATGAATTTATGTATATGGATTTTAATTACAAATCTGTGATTTTGAGAAGAGCATCCATTAAATTCGATGGCTTCCTTTCAAACAAAATGGCTTTGTCCATTGCTCGAATGCCTGTTTGAGACTCTCTGAGTTTTTTTAGCATATTTATCCAGTAGACTTCGTTCATGTAAGTCCGATTCTTTCGATTTTCTGGTGTAATCTGAACAAAAAGTATCAAAGAAAATATATCAAATATCGTTTTAAACTTGACATTTCTACTACATTTGACTATGTGTTTGATTTTTGTTTGCCTTGATTATAATCAATTTATTAAGTAAAGTTGAATGAAAACCTCGTTGGTCATTTTCCAAATACTTTTCCAAACGTTCGCAGTGTCCGTCTCGATTTTGGTGATGAGTCCAAAATGTGGGAAATCCTCCAGTTTATCCTCTTCAGTAACTGGTCCCGACGGAGGAGGAGCAGCCAGACTAATCCACATCAAGTCCAGTAATATTACAATTACAATTAAAACGGGGAGGGAGAATAAATGACGGGAATTTAATTTAGTTTCCCTCATTTAAATTTATGTTAGTGTGTGGGATTCAAATCTTTGAGACTTTAAATTAAATAGTTTTCAAAAATTATGCAGAGTAGAAACCATACGAAAGAGCCTATAAAAATTAGACAGCTTTAAAAAATATGATGAAATCTTTAAAATTTTAATATTCAAAATGGTAGACAATTTTTTTCCTATGTGTAAGAAAAAACACAAATCGATATGTAGGCGATGCGGCGATTGGGATTATAGGAAAAAATGAAACAATCAAAGCTGTGTGTGTGTGTGGGCGAAAAAAGCGATGAATCCCACATAGTTAAAAAGTCATCAAAGTTTTTTATATTTGAAGAATTAAAATTCATAAGGTCATCATCATTATAAGAATCTTAACAACAGATTCAAGCTCGTGTGTGTAAATCGATTTTAGTATTGACCAAATCCACATATATATACCAATAAAAGCCCAAATGAAAGAGTTTAACTATATGGCTAACTCCATTAAAACGTCCATTAAATTGTTATAGCCGTCTTCATTCTGAATGGACTCGGCTGTATATTTTGTCATTGTGTCAATGCAATTCTTTTATATTTATATACGTCATTCCGTTTGAGCATTCAAAATTCAAATGGATATTCAAATATGTATATAAATATGTACATAATTCAATCGACTCGTCCTTTGTGGATTTCAAAATGAAACAAAAAAAATGCAAATCTTTTCACGCGCGGTTTCAAATCTTTTCATTTAATGTTTATTTAATCAGTATTTAACAGAGTAAATTAATTTCATTTGGTTTTTCCAGATGAATAATAAAATTTTGTACCTGCTTACTCACATATTCTTATTACAGAACATTATTTTTTTTTTTTACAAAAGAATCAACAATTTTTTTTTTTATAAAACACTCAGAATTTCATAAGAGCAAAAAAAATTAAAAAAATTAATAACGAAAAACAAATTTAACCAGACAAAAAAAGTTAATATCAATAATAATAATAATAATAATAAAACTACATATGAAAAAACTAGTTATGATGTTCTATGAGTTTCAAAGCAAGGAAACCACCAAAACCCGGCCGAGATTTATGATAAATCCCGATCCCTTTGAGCCAAACAGGTTCCTGTCGTATTAATTTCTGTGATTCAAAATAAGGAATCGTGGATTGAGCCGCATCTTTTTTCAATGAAGTCCCCACGAAAACTGCATACTGATTGCTTGTAGTGTCCGGCAATGATGGACCCACCGCATGTAATGGCTCATCTGGACCATCTAAAAAAAAAGTATGGACATGTTTTAATTGACAATCCGATAAATCTGGTTCTGCCATAGAATTGGGGCCACAGTTTTCTGAACAAGAATTCTATATACTTGTATATGATTTGGGGAACTGGATAGAAAAACGGGCCGAAGACGTATTTTCACTTTTTTGCATATTAATATGCACAAAAACATGGGCTATTTTATAGGAAATGTTAGAAATTTTTAAAAAAATTGTAAATATTTTAAATTAATTTACAAACTTTAGTTAAATTCAAACAAAATATATGACGATTTCTTTCTTGTGATTATTTGAATTACAAAATCATCAAGAAACGCCTTGGCGCCAAAGCGGCCAAAAGGAAAACTCGAATATCTTTTAAACTAGATCCACGTCTTCGGCCCGCTTTTGTATCCAGTTCCCCATTTACATTTTTTTTTTTGAGTGGGTCTTTTAAATATCGTAAAATGAAAATGAAACGAAAAGGAAAGGAAAACGAACCAGGGTCATCCTGATAGCTATATTTGACACGAAAAGCTGTACTGTTTTTATTGGCACGAACTACTCCGGTCCCCGGCACTAATTTAAAGGTATCTGGATTCAATTCGTGACTCTAAAAAGTGGGGAAATCCCAAAAGAAAAATGATTTTTTGTTTAGTCCAGAAATGTTTTCTATATTTTTTTGTATATTTGAAGCGTTTGAAATATAAATATTCGATAAGAACTGATAAGACTGTGTGTGTACCAGGATTTGGAGTCCAATATAGTTGTATTTGACAGCTCCATTGTACTCACCCGAGTACATTGAAACTCCCGTCACAACCCGAGTCCGTGTGGACACATTCGATTCCGGCGTGACGACATCGTCCAAATTAACAGACCGTATATCTTTACTCAGTCGAATCGTTTTGGACATATTCTTTTGATATTTCTATATATACAATTAAGACAAAATTGAAGGAATTTGGAATTCACACTCAAGTTAATTGTTTTAAGTTTTGTCATACATGTGTGGACTGTGTACTTACAATCGGAATCCAACTAATAGTTTTAACATCCACTTGTCGATTTGGTAGTGCTTTCGCCTCGGCAATCCGGATATGAATTTGATCTTGAATCCTCTCAAATTTCACACCCACCACAATGAAACCGTCCTTCCATAAAGACATGACGAAAGCGGTATTTATGAAGCGAATACTAAAGTTTCCCAAAAGAGGAACCAACGGCTCGAAACAATAGCAAGCACAGATCTCACAGAAATGAGGAGTGTCCACGAGGACATCCTGCTCCATTGTCCAACCCCCTTTATAATCCGTGGTGACATTCGCACACTCATGATCCTCCGGTCCAAGGAAATACTCATGACCTTTTATGTACTCGTATAGACGATCGTGACGGGTGGATGGACAGACGGAAATGGATGATGTGGAATTTTGACACTGAAAAAATTTGTATATTCAAATTAGCCATTACTATATACATTCTATGATTATTATTTTTTGGGGGCAAAAAGTGACAGTTTTTTTGGTAGATTTTGTTTGAGGAATTTTTTTACCTGGTATTGCCCTGCAGGGCATGGTGGATTATATTTTTCACATTGCTGTGGCTTGGTCTTACAATCCATTTCATCATCAATAATACAATCCACGTCATCCGGTTTACATGGTTTGTACGTCCCATCCAACATGTCACACGTTTGCTTACAGTTCCCAGCTTTGTGTAAATCTTGTTCAGGAGCAACAAATACCTTGAGATATATATATAAAAAAAAATCAAATTTTTGTGAAAGAATTGGACCGAAAATGTCTGTGGAAGAGTCTCAATATTTTGATTTAGAATTTGAATCACACCTTGATGAAATTTGTGAGTTTCAAATACGAGTCCTCTAAAACCCAGTTCCGATGACGATCATCCTTGATTTGTGGAGGATCACAAATTCCAATACCAGGATACGTATTGTATGATGGTCCAGTGTTTTTCAAAAACTCTGCAAAAGCATTTTCAAATAGGTCCACTTTGTGTGCAACGGATTTCCTCAGTTGATCTCGAAGATCTTGCTGCTTAGTAAATTCTTGACCCTCTTAAATAAAAAAAACAGATATAGATTTTTTGATTTTTTGTATCAAAATAAGGTTGATTTTGTTATCAAAGTTGGTGAATTTTACAAAAATTTATCAAAATTTGCGGCAATGATGTTTAGACAGTATGTGCAGAACTTTTGTATAAGATATAGATAATCACGACTCACGATACACTTGATTGTACAAATAAGCAAAACTGAGGAGATTGTAATATTTGATGTCGACGAGGCAGAGATGGAAAAGAACATAATATGGAATGTCCAAACCAGCTGGTTCAATATTGAAGATCGTGTCATTCCCTTCACAAAGTTTACCATCAAATTGAGCTTTCAACACGATATCCGGCTGTAATAAAATAAAATTTTACAATTGCTTTACTCATAATTTGTTCAAAAATACAATAATAATCGTCCAAAATATATAGTACTCCTTTAATATGTAATAAACTTTAAAGACCTTTTAAAAAAAACAGACAAAAACATAGAGTTTACATTGCTCATAAGAATTTCTCGAATCCCCGTAAAGACATCCTTGTTCCCATCCATGTACATCAATCGGTCATCAGTCAATCGTTCACTCGCTTTATATCCTCCAATGGCAACTGTGTGTGTCAATCAAAGAGTAATGAAGCTAAATATAATTCAATTTCACTTTCACATGTAAGACATTCTTCAAAATTGTTTGATCCGAAACAAGAAAAAACCTTACAATGACTTTCAGTCCCATTATTTGTCCAATAGTACGCTTTGTAGTTAAGTATGGACAGGGCGACCATTCCGACGCGCTGTTCGTCTCTCTAAAAACAAAAAAATTTAGAACCACCACAATTAAGTAAACAAAATAAAATACTCCACCCAAAAAATCGGATCATTTCCCCCCCCCCCCCCCCCCAAATCCTGTATTTTATTTTATTTTACATACAAGAATATCCCGGATACGTTTTCGATAAAATCTATGCATTTGATTTGCACTTGAACTCAATTCCACGAAACGAAGAGCCAATTGATCGGTTGAACTTTTGTGTGGTTTGGTCGCCAGTGCTTGTAAATTTGTTCTAAAAATAAATATATAAACAAAAAATAAAATTAGACTCTGTGTGTGTTCCTTTTGAAATTTATGGAACAAAAAAAATGAGAAATGTTTTGAAATCCACATCCAAGAGTCTAAAGTGACACACTCACAATGAACTCAATTTGAGGATGGCATCCATGAGCGATGAAGGTTTCCGTTGGAACAGGATCTTTTGATCCATTTCTCGAATATTGAGGAAAGCATCTCGAAGTTTGTCCAGGAATTTGGGCCAGTACTCCTCATTAATGTATTGATGACTCAGACGATCTTCTGGTGCAATCTATATATAGTCGGAATCAAAAAAAAAATTCAATATATACAATCTTTGAAAAATTGAAAAGGAAAAAAAAATTGATGAGTGTGGAATTTTTGTGGAGCCCCACACGTACGGCATTTGTCATTTCCCAAATGTCGTTCCAGCTTTTGGCTGAGAAATCCTCAATGGCAGTGATCATGGCGGAACTTGGGAAGTCTTCAGGAAGTATATTTGTTTTGGCATCTTCTGGCCCTCCCTTTGTACATGGGATTAGAACAATGACGACGACCATGAATATGACCCATCTCAATATCTGACCCCATTTAAATAAATGCATTTCCCCCATTTCTCTCTATATTAAACCTGTGACGATTGACTCGCTATCGAGTCCGCCAGTAAAACCAGAAATCTATACGTCTATACGTCTTCGTCTATAAAACTTAGAAGTTCACTGAAAAATTTGTACTGTAAAGAAATTTCACATTGTGCTGCTTTGAATATTTTGATATTTAATTTTTGTATTTGTGGGAAATGGGTGAAAAAAAATCTTAATTCTTTTGATGATAATGATGATTTTTTGAACAGTGGGGAATTGTTTAGGTTTTTTATTTATTTTGAGAAAAATGTGTTTCCGTATACATGAACAGTGTGATTCGTTATTTCTTCGAGTCCTGATGTGTGTGTACATTTATTTACAATACACTTTTCCTGAAAGACAATAGGAAATTTCTCAAAAGGGAAAGTTGGGACAATGTGTGTGTAAAAAAAAGTTAATGAAATGACGATTTGTTTCCGTTTCATAGTGCAATTTACTTCGATATATGTAATTTAGAAATCCACCTTGGATGCGGACACAATTCAACAACGAGGAAATAAAATAAGGAAAGGTTTTTGTTTGTATTTATTTATTTTTTGTCATGTCGGCTGCACATGTGTCATTTTTTTCAAATGGCTCGTGTAACTTTCTCCTAATACTCCATACTCAACTCAAACGAAACGAGCCTCAAGCTTTTAACAATCTAATTAACACTCACTCTTAATTGTCAGCTATATATATACTCACTTCATTATTTTTTGTGTCATACATTTAATTCGTTTGTACATAATAATATATACTTATATATTTAAAATAATTAAGAAGCATTGTAAAAAACAAGAAGGTTGGATTCGGTGTGGGTAAAATGTCCACAGCATTATCCAATGATTCTTGTCGACGAGTTGAGCTGAATTTAATGCGTGTGTCTGTGTGTGTGTGTGTAGAAATTTCCTGTGGACTTAATTCTTAGGTGGACTTATCTGAACGACGACACCACGTGGCCCCTCTTGTTCGATGTAAAATCCATGGAAGAAAATCTAATTATATAGGAGAAATTGCAATCATATTGAGTTTGAATTTCCACAGTACAATAGTCCAAATAATTACGAAATTAAATTTGAACTTGCTCGAGAGTTTGGTGAAAACACCGGGCTTCCCTTTTTGTGCACATCCTAACACCACAAAATATACAAATTCAAATCTCGTTTTTTCAATAGAATTTGTAAATGCACATATACGTAGTTACTTTGAATTACAAATGCCCCAGCTCACGACACCCACCTTTGTTTTATCAATTCAAACCAGAAATTACGAGTAAATATATATTTGTTTTCACGACGATGGGTTTCACTACCTAATTATTAATATTTAATTTTAGCTCGTTATTTATAACTATAACTGACCAGAGTCCACTGATTTCCCGTCCCATCCTGTGTAACGAGCGGTCCACCTATATATGTGAATCATATCATGCAGTAATCACAGTAGAAATTCAATTTTTAATTCCAAATCCCAAAGGAAAAGCTCACCAGAATCTCCCTATTTTGTTCAAAACATGAAGATCAAAAAATGAAGATCAAATTTTTAGAAATCTTGGAGTTCAGAGTTCACGAACATGATAAATTTACACTAAATTCTCTCAAGTCTATAAATACGATATAAACTCACTTGACAAGTATCCTTGAATCCGTCGACGAAACCTTAAATTTTCAGTATAATTGTTCAGTATAACGATACAAATGTTTTTTAGTTGTTCAAATTCAAAGACCTTAGAGAAATTCAATACTATATACAAGAAAAATCCATGGATTTTTACCAGCACACATCATATTTTCACTGATTTCATATTTATCATTGTACAGATTCTCGCATTGTTTTTGTGGTAAAATGGGAACATCCAGTTTCTACAGGAGTTTCGTCGTCGTCCCGGCCATTTCATGAGCCAACCTTAATTCGTTTCAATATAGTTACATATATAATTTCCCCGGTTAATTTCCAATAAGAATGTATATGATAAATAAAATTCCACACAGTTGTAAAAATACCAAGTGCCACAAAACTGAGGGAACGCTAAAAGTATAATTAAATTTATATAGGATATCGTCTGTTAAGTTAAACGAACTATAACAATTTTCCTTAATTTGCGGAAATGCGACTACTGTGTCCGTCTTTGTGGGTAAAATTCTGACAAAATTCAGGGTGACAGAAAAGGTCATGGCAGACAATAATGTCGAAGGACCCACAGCCCCATCTTGAGCCATTTGACCTTTGGCGCAGGTCAACGAAATTAAGGAAAATAATTATAGTTCGTTTGTGAACTTAACAGACGATATAAGGAATTATTAAATTGTCAATTACCCCCATCCGGAAACGGTGGAGAGGATTCCCGGGAGATCTTTTCCCATATCCTTCAATTCGGGGAGACAAGCCGGAGTGGGAGCATCCTTATCTTTCAAATCCACAGGTTGACCAAGTCGGAGTAGACAAACGTCGCTGTCCAACCTAAAAATTTCCTTTTCCCCAATCTCAGAATCTCAATAAATGATTCTATATTTAACTATATTACCATCGTATCGTATATTGACGACAGTTAAACACAAGCTCAATGCTGTGTGGAACGCACGTGATGAAGCGATTGAAAAATCGATGAATGACAGCTTTTTCCACGGGTATAACCATTTCATCCGTGGAGTCCTCTTCCATATCAAAACCCGGCCCACGAATCGAGCCTACCTTTCTATAGAAATTATATAATTGAAGGGAAAATATTGATGGGATTTTGTGGGATTTTTGTCATGTCATGTATACATGCAAGTTTAAAATCACAGATTACGGAATACATAGAATTTACCCGAGCTCCACATCGGCAGCAAACTGACCAAAACTCCGGTCCAGAACATGAGCTCGAAGAATCACGTCCAAAGAACCCATCTTCTCTATTCCATTAAAACAGTGAGCAGCCTGACAACAAGAAATCACACAAAGATACAAAAAAACTTTGTATATATTTTCCGCTGAAAATGAGCTTTAAAAAATGACTCAACTACATAATAATACATATCGTCTGTTAAGTTCACAAACGAACTATAACGATTTTCCTTAATGTGCGGAAATGCGACAACTGCGTCCGTCTTTGTGGGTAAAATTGTGAAAAAATTGGGGGTGACAGAAAACGTCATGGCAACAATAATGTCTCAGCACCCAAAGCTCCATCTTGAGCCATTTGACCTTTGCAGCAGGTCAACGAAATTAAGGAAAATAATCATAGTTCGTTTGTGAACTTAACAAACGATATATAGAAACAAGAAATACCCATAAAACTATTCAATTTAAAAAGTAATACCGTTATGATCCATTTTGAGTTTATTAAAGTTCCTATAAAGAAGAACAAAACAAAATTATTGGGGGAAACTGCGGGAATTTGGAATTTTATCAAATTTCTAAAACTTTTCAAAAATAAATCTATCTACCCCCACAAAATGGCTTCCGAGTCCCCGAGCGCACGAGCGCAACTTGCCAAGGGAGTTCTTTTACCTGTGCAGCCACACCATTCACGATCCGACTCTTCTCGTTTTGTTTCAACCCGCAAACTATAAGAGAATAAGACAATTTCTATTAAAAAACCAGCATTTGGGGGTGGGGGGGGGAGACATTTGTTAATGTGGGACGTACTGCATTGGAATTCTTCTTTGAGATCCTTCAAAGCCGGCATAGAAGTCGGAGCTCTTTTTGTCATCAACGAATTTGAAAAATGTTGTTGACACCGAACTTGACATGAGAATCCTTTGTACAGTCGATCAAAATGAGTCGAGCCCGCTGTTTTAAAGTCAATAAACAGATAACGGCCGGCGGATCCCTTTAAAGGGTGAATAAACCCTAAATCTGGTCCACAAAATGTTTTCCCCGTGGCAATTCCATCCGAAATGAAAAGGGACTCTTCTTCACAGTCAATGGATCTCAGATCAATGTCCTCACAGGCAATTTGAGGGGTACATTCATGAGAACCAATGATTTCCCATGCACATTTAAAACCCCCCGGGTACTGATTGGCTTGACCATGATAGGGTGAGACAATCCGTATGATTTTATCCAGGTACATGTCAAAGGTCATTTTACAGGATTTACTGTACATGTCAATGTCATAGTCAAATGCTCGCTTGGGCCGACTCGTCCGATTCCCTCCTCCTCCTTTCTCTAACATTCCTTCTTCATAATAGTCATCAAATTCATCCATGGGGATTATTTCATAGCTGGAACTACTTTGACTTCTTTGACCTTTTCCAAGGAGGTCCAGGTCCAGGTCAAGGATCCCTTCAAAAAATGGAAGGCTCCATGAACTATTTGCTACTATTAGGAAAATCTACATGGAATTCGTATATTCATTAGGTAAAAAAAAATTAGGATGTGGAGATCTCTCTAAATCTCTCTCTCTAAATTATGATGCAATATGAAAATGAAAAACTTACCAGGAATGTTAAAAGTGGCTGCTCAAAACTGGGTTTTCTCCAGTTCATCAACATATCAGAAAAATATTGGGAATCGGTTTTATTTTCTCTCACATTTTCATGGGATTTCCAAGTAGTTTCAAGTAGTTGAACATAAAAATAATCCATCGTGTTGTGCGAATGTCATTCTCACATTTGTGAGAGTGTAAAAATGTGGACACACACAGAAATGATGCGGAGTCAATTCCAAAGAAAATTGTGTATATTGTCAACATTCACACAGCTGTGGCTTCATTTATATATGATTGAAAACATTGACGACGATATGACAGACAAAATGTATATGGAAAATATTGTGCTAGAATATGTACAATTTATATTACTGAGAGTACAAAGACAAATTAAACAGTGGATTTTATTGATGGGGTGTCTGGAGATTTGTTACTTTTTTGAAACCACACCACATTCAAGGACAAATATTACTGGGAAATAAAGGGAAATTATATGGATTATATGGATTTGTGGGAATTCTGACTAGTTTTTTAATCTTGTCATGTCTAAAAAAAAATGGTGTCATTATTCAGATGCTTTGACGGAACGACGACACCACGTGGAATCCCTCGTCTTATGTAATATCCATGGAAGGAAATCTGTATTCAAATTAAAATTAACATTATCAGCTGGAGATGATGATTACAGATTAAATTAATCTATGCTGAAATGAAAATATAAATGTGAACTTGCTGGCAACGTTTGTGTAGACTCCTGGTCGATGAGCCTTGGCGCATCCTATTTTTTTTAAAAATAAATCCTCATTAGTAATTTCTAATTTGAGCTAGAAATTTGTATATATATATAATTCTGATAAATCACACAAAAAAAAAACAAACAAATGACGAACCGTCTCCAAAGCTTACAACGCCAACTTGAACGGATTGAGTCCCTTCTAAAGTGGTTAAAGGGCCACCTAAATCAGAAATATTTCATATTTATATGATCATGATTATAGTCGAGAGAAAAATGAGGATATTTTCAAATCCATCACATAAGTTTCGATCGCTCACCAGAGTCTCCCTGTTAATTCAATATACAAATCATACATGTAAATCAGATGGACCAATTATGCATATATGTACATAATTTAGATGAGAGCTATATAATTCCTATGTTTTACTTGACAAGCATCCCGTTTCCCCTCATCAAATCCCGCGCAGAGCATATTATTTGAGATTTCATGGAGATCATCATATTGCGTCTCACATTTGTCATGGCTGATGATGGGAACATTTAGTTTTTGAAGGAGTTTCGTCGTCGCACCTGCCAATTCATCGGCCAACCTTACAGACGACACATTTTTAAAATTTGTTGAAAGACACACATCATCTCATTCAAAAATCAAAAGTTCATTGGACTATCTGTATATACCAATATCAATTTCAACGCGATTTACTCTCGGATTAAAAATGGTGTAAGGTTTCTCTCTCTCTCCTTGAAGCCCCGCCTTTTACAGGCGAACTCTCTCTCTCCTGATTGTCGCGCGCTAAATGGAAAAGTTTTGGCTTTGCGAGCGACCCCACACTATTTTTAAACCGAGAGTAAATATCTGTAGTAAAAAGGATTTGATTGTGACGTGCAGTTGTGTGCAGTATTATTAGAAGCGTTAATTGATTAATTAAGGAATTACCCCCAACCACTCACTGTACACTGTACACCCGTCAAAATTTTCCCCATGTCTTTGACTTGGGGTAAACAAGCGGGAGTGGGAGCATCTTTATCTTTTAATTCCACCGGCTCTTTGAGTTTCAACAGACAAACGTCGCTGTCATACCTATAAAATATTCATTTATTTATAATAACTGTGCTTCACAAAAATTCCCCAACCCAAAACAAAACTCTAAGCGCTTTTATACATTACTTGATGAATTTATTGTAGAATCTATGAATGCTGATTTTCTCAACAGATGCGACCATTTCATCCTTTGAGTCATCTTTGGACTCTTTCAAATTGTGACCTGGACCACGCAATGAACCTTCCATCCTTTTTTTTATTCATGATTCAGAATTTTTTTTTATATTTAAATATATATGTGCACGCGGAATATTTTAATATTTATTACGTTGTCAAAAAAACAATTAATTTACCCGAGCTTCACATCTGCTGAGAAATCCAATAAAGTTCGGTCTAAAATATGACCGCGAAGTATAATCCGAAGATCTTTCATGTCTAACAGTTCTTCAAAACAATGAGCCGCCTGACAAAAAAAAACAGTTAAACAAAGAGAAGAACAGTATATCGTCTGTTAAGTTCACAAAGGAACTATAATTATTTTCCTTAATTTCCTTGACCTGCTGCAAAGGTCAAATGGCTCAAGATGGAGCTTTGGGTGCTGAGACATTATTTTTTGCCATGACCTTTTCTGTCACCCTGAATTTTTTTCACAATTTTACCCACAAAGACGGACGCAGTCGTCGCATTTCCGCAAATTAAGGAAAATCGTTATAGTTCGTTTGTGAACTTAACAGACGATATGTATTTTCATCTGAATTTTACAAGCTACATAAAATGTACTATAAATCTTTTTTTCATATGGCATTCACAAATATATAGTACATTTTGAAATTAGCGAAAGAGAAATATGGGACTGTTTGAATCTAGACTGACGATATATAATTTATTCAACGTACCGTCAGAACATAACGTGAATTTATCAAAGAACCTTTAAACCGGAAACAAAAACCATTAAAAACATTTTTAAAACAAACACATTTTATTTAACTACCGTATAAACTGTAATAGAACCCCAGGGGATGTATAGCAGGGTGGGGTTCTATAACAGTTTATACGGTATAGGTAACTATTTTGAATTTGAATTTGTACACTCCTATCGATGCTGCGTCTTACTGATTACTAATCAGTGATTAGCATTGCACAGCTCTACCCAAATTGCTCTGTACTCTCTCTCATTTAACATTTAACAGAGAATTTAATAGTACAGAACATACAGAAAGAGCATACAAAAACGCGTGTAAGGAAAGTCTGCAATAGACCAACTATTGGTCTGCGCGGCTTCTGGACTGCTATAAGTTAAAATAACTTAGTCGTACGGAGTCCTACAATACAACTATTTTGAATTACCGCCACAAAATGGCTTTCGCGTTCCTGCGTGGACCAAAGCAACCTGCCACGGGATTTCGTGTTTCTTTGCACTCACACCATTCACAATTCGATCCTCCAGATTTTGAGCCATTCCGCAAACTACATATATAACAAAAGACACCAAAAAAATCCAGAGAAATATATATAAATATATGAGAACATCCTCGGGTTTGTTTGAGGAATTTTCTATGGATATTAGTGTGAAATGCATAAGAAAATTTGAGAAAAACATATTACTGCAAGTGGACTCTTCTTTAACAGGTGGCAAAGCGGGGAGTTTTTCAGGCTTGCCCATAGGCACGCTCCTGCCTCGAGGCGACTCCAAACATCGAGTAAGACAAGTAAAACCCTTGTACAACCGATCAAACGTCGAGTCCCCAGACTGGAAATCCATGAAAAGAACATTTCCCGAAGTCCCCACGAAAGGGACTGTAAACCCTACATCCGGTCCACAAAAGGATTTCCCAGCAAAAACCCCATCCGAAATGAATAGAGAGTCCTCTTGGCACTCATCACTTTTGCGCAAATCGATGGTGGCACAGGTGATGGTGGGGGTGCAACTCTGTGAGCCCACGATTTCCCATGCACATTTCACTTTGCCTGGATACTGTTTCACCCCATGAAATGGAGACATGATTTTAATCATGACGTTCGGCTGGAGTAGAAATGTATTCCTGCATGTTAGTACGTACGTGGAAATATCATAATCCACATCACGTTTGATTTTAATCGTCCCCTCGTCGTCAAAGTCAAAGTCATCATCAAAATCTGAGTCGTCATTGTCCAGATTTATTATTTCGTAACTGATCCCATTTGAATCCCCAAATAATCCCGTCAGGTCCAGCAAACTCCCGTTTAATATTTCCGGAGCGTTCCCAATGAAACTGACACCGTTTTTTACTAGCATCAGCATCACCATCTTTCAAAGAGTATATATTATACGTACATATATTTATATTGTTAAAAATATTGACATTATTTTCCTTTTTCGGCTTTGAGAGAGTTCTCAAAATTTTACATTTACCAGCAATCTGAACTCGGAATTCCATTGAGATTTGAATTTGAGGTTTATTTTATTCATTGGAATTCAATGTTGTTTCCCTGTGAGATTCTCCAATATAAAAACTGACTGTGTTTTGGGAACGAACACAAAAAAATGGCGACAAAAAAGTCCATGAGATTCATTAGATTTGAGTTTTGAATTCATGACTTCACGCCTAATTATTTATCTGTGAAAATCCGGGCGTTTAGTTGAGAATTCCATGGTTTTTTAATTAGCAATTTATTATAGCAATATGTGGAATTCAACTCTGTGTGGTTGTAAATACATGTACAAAAAAAAGTACAAATACGGAATGCGACAGGATTTTTTTATTTTCTTTGCACACGCATTTGCTGTCATCTCATTTCCAGGAATCCACAACAAGCTTTTTTTTTATTCCGAGAAATGATTTTATTTACAAAATACAAAAAGAGAGCAGAGTGACGTCACGAGTCGTGCACAAAATTTCAAATGACTACTGTCGGATTAAATAAAGTAGAAGCCTCCAAGGATAGATTTAGGAATCCTTGTCCATTTCAAAAACATAGGGTGGGAGGAGCTACGAAGGAGAGAGAAACCGTACACTTTTTTTAATCCGACAGTATATATGCAAAAGAATTTATAGTAAATTTAGTAAACAAATATAGTAGAACCACACACACAGCTATGAATTTATTACAAAACTCAAAATTTGTAAATGTTCATCCGCTTTTTTTCCTTCTGTTTTTTGTTTGGGGAAATTTGGGAATTCTTTTGAATTTTCTCAAAATTATTATTTAACTTGTTGCTGGCTTGTCAGATGATCGACGACACCAAGTGGCATCCCTTGTTCTATGCATTATCCAAGGGAGGAAATTGGATACTTTGACGTAAACTCCAGGTCGCCCTTTCTTTGCGCAACCTTTACACACAGAATTCACATATGAATTTTTTCAATGACAAAACAAAAAAAAGAAACAAACTAAACTCAATGGGAGAAAATGTCGTAGGTATTTTTTTTTGTACCCTCGCCAAAGGAGACGATTCCAACGTGAGTCCATTGCGACCCTTCTAAAATGACAAGGGGTCCCCCTGAGTCTCCCTTACACGCATCCTTCAAGCCCGCTTCATAGCCCGCGCAGAACATGTTGTCACCTATATATAGGTAAATATATATATATCACCAGAAAATCCGTATGTTTTCTACAGTATTTTATTCAAATTATACAGGTATATTAAATTTGTATGAAAACTTTGAAAAGGATTTTTATTTAATTTAAGGATTCTCTCTCTTACTGATATCGAATTCGTTCCCATTCAATTCTTTACATTTGTCCATGGTCATGATGGGCACGTTCAATTTCTGCAAAAGCTTTGTCGAACCACCCGCCAGTTCATGAGCCAACCTTTGATTATATATTATCAACAACAATCAATTGTACATTTAAACTGAGGAACCAATCTGGATCTTGACTAATTACTAATTAGTAATTACCATGAACAATAATCAAAGTTAAAATCTCACCCCCAACCGCTGACGACTCCCTGTGTGGGTGAAGTCAAAAGTAACATGGAAAAAAGTCCCCACAGAAAATGGTTTAATTTAGAAAGTAAATTATTTAAATTAATTTAATTTAAAACGATTTAAAATTAAAAACTGTGGGTGGTTTTTTTCTTTACAATTTTCCCCGCCAAATCCTTGCCAATATCTTTGATATCGGGGAGACAGGCTGGAGTTGGAGAATCCGCCAGTTTCAAATCAATCGGTTTGTCCAGTCGCAATAGACAAATATCACTGTCATACCTATATACAATTCCTCCAAAAAACCCATTAAAAGAACTGGGAAACTGGACCCGTTTTTTTTATATCGTAAATCCATTTGTGTACGTGTACGAAACGAACTCTACACTTTTTTTTGAACTTTTACAATTTTATACATCGTGTGTGTGTGGCAAAACTTACGTGACGAATCGATTGTAGAATTTGTGAATGGCAATGACATCCACTTCAATCGCAATTTCTTCTTTTGAGGAGTCGGTTTTCGAGTCAAAACCAGGAGCTCTAAGCGAACCCTTTTTCCTATGTGAAATTTAAAAAAACCCACAATGACAATTTGTTTTAAAAGTCTTTAATCGTTTAGTTAAATGAGAGGAAAACTGTGTCAAATGCTCACCCCAATGCCACATCTTTCCCATCATCTGAAGTGACTCCACTCAGAATCCGATCCAGAATGTGAGCTCGAAGAATCACTTGAATACTTCCCTTTGTAATTTCCACTTCTTGAAAACAATGAGCCGCCGTTACGATCCAACGGGAATTTATTAACGTCCCTATAAACAAAAGAACATCAATACATATAAATAATCACCAATTTAAACCGCAATTTTCATTTTTTCAAAAGAAATGAAGGAAAAGGTAGAAATTATCTGTAATTGTGACGAAATTTGAATTTACCTCCACAAAATGGCTGTCGCGTCCCTTTGCTCACAAGAGCAACCTGCCAAGGCAATTCATTTTTCTCGGCATTCTCACCATCCACAATTCGATTCCCTTTATTTTGTTTGACGCCACAAACTGAAAAGTTAAACAAAATCATATCAAAATCAAATCAATGGAATATCTATAAATAAGTTAAGAAATTCCTCTGTGTGTGTGGGTGGACAGAAAATAAGGGAATTCGGATGATTTTTCGTTATATACGGCATGTAAATTCTTCTTTGGTTTCATCAAGTGCCGGCATGGGAACGGCTGGAATGGTCAATTCCACGGACGTATGACATCGAATATAGCATGAGAATCCTCCATATTCTCGATCAAAATGAGTCGAGTCCGCTGTTTTGAAATCAATGAATATATAATTCCCAGTGGAGCCCTTCACTGGTTGACTAAATCCTAGATTTGGACCACAAAATTTGTTCCCATTGGTGAGTCCATCGGAGATGGAGAGGAATTCATCTTTACAATTAATATCTCGCAAGTCGATCGTCTCACAGACGACTTGAGGCTCACATTCTGGCGTCCCCACCGCTTCCCATGCACATTTCATACTGCCCGGGTATTGTTTCTTTGCATCATAATACGGAGACATGATTCGGACCACTTTGTCTGGGAACATGTCAAATGTGGCTCGGCAGGAATTGACGTAGTCTATAATGTCATAGTCGTCCTCGTCCTCCTCGTCCACAGCTCGCTTGTGCCGCCGGTGTGTTCTATTAATATTACGATTACGATTTGACATGGATGATTTTAATGTGTTTTCCTCAGAGGAAGAGGAGAAATCAAAATCAGTATCAAACTCTTCAATCGGGATTATTTTATAGCTCAAAAATTTGGGGAATTTCCCAGATCTCCCTGCTGTTCCATTCCAAGTCTCGGATCTTTTGATCACAAGTAAAAATACCTGTGCAGAATATATATTTCACATGGAAAAAATCTCAATCAGTTTCACACTTTTCCATTATTTTTTCCCCTATTATTTAACAATTATTAATAGCATTTTTTAATTTTTGTTTGTGTATACCAAAAATAAAAACATTTGAATTCTCGGCTCTTGAAATTTCATTACTGTGTGGAATGTCAATTAGTCAATTAATCAATTATCAATGTCAATGGTTTTACATGATAAAAAAAACTGTTGGGGTCGAATAAGATTTTTTGCTGGGGGAAATCAAGCTATTTGTGGTTTTGTAATTGGAATTGCATTGGAATGATTGGAAATCCAAATCGGGATTTTGAATGAGTCACGGGATAAAATTCACAAATAAATAATATATCAATGTCAATTGAAACACGGACGAGAATAATTGTTTTTTCCGTCATTTTTATTTATTTATAGTCTATAATACACACAAATGCAATATGGAATATGGAATTGAATGGAAATGAAATGAATGCATCATGGATTGGAAGATGACAATAAAAATGTGTATAGACATTTTCCAAAGTCACAGGTTTTTTATTTACTTTCTTTCCCCGATTCTTTGTATGCTCTCTTCTGATTAATTTTTCAAAAGGGAATTTTCCTAGGAATTTTCCTCAATTTGTAAACTTGTAAAGTCAAAAGTTATTGTTAGGTGTTTTTTTGTGTGTGTGTGTGTGTGTTTGTGTGTGCGACGAGCAAACAGCAAATGACAATAAACTCTGCTCGTTTTCCGTTCCATTCCATACGATATCAAAATCCTACACACTTGTTGCGCACACATGGAATGAAATGTCCATGAAAAAAATCCCATGAGAAACACACATCGTCTGTTAAGTTTACAAACGAACTATAAATTATTTTCCTTAATTTCGTTGACCTGCTCCAAAGGTCAAATGGCTCAAGATGGAGCTTTGGGTCCTTCGACATTATTGTCGGCCATGACCTTTCCTGTCACCCTGAATTTTTTCACAATTTTACTCACAAAGACGGACGCAGTCGTAATAGCATTTCCGCAAATTAAGGAAAATCGTTATAGTTCGTTTGTGAACTTAACAGACGACATGCACACATGCAAATGGAAAAAATGTGGCAAATGATTTTATTTATTATTAAGTATATTGAGCTGAAATGGAAAATGTCTTGACTTTTGTTCTTGTTCTTGTACATGCAATTCAATGACGAACCCAGGAAATTCATAAGAAATATGAGAAATGAGAAACCACACAGTTGGGGTTATTATTATTATGTTTATTTATTGTTTATCTTTTCTACAATGGTTTGACTCCGAGCGTATAAAACTTGGTATTGGTAAATTGGTAAACTGAGTCCAATATCAAAATACTGAGAATATTATGATGAAGCTCTCGTGGTTATATAATTTTATCGTATTGATGTTCAATGTCCACACATGAAACTTCTCACTTATTTTATTTGTCTTCACAAAACTCAGTCAAATCTCTCAAAACTTTCCGCTTTTGTTCTACAAACAATATATTTCGCCTTTTTCTATCTCTGTGTAGTCTGTATCCTCAGAATTCAGAAGAATCCAGGGAATTATCTGGATAATAAATTTTATTATGAAACATCTATATACTATATAGCAACAGTCCAGAACTCCGCAGTCCACAAGAACCAACGTAAAACAAAGTTACCTCTTATAGGTATATACGTAAAATGAATATACACATGCACATATGTACACAATCGGAATTTTCCGTATGTAACTTGAACATTTAGTTTCTCTCTCTCCACAGATTTTCTCTCGTGTGGAGAGACGCCCAACTTTTATTTTTGTTTTGTAATTGGATCCCACTTCTCTCTTTTCTCAATCTCCATCTCAATCTCAACAATCGTCCAAACTCCAAGAAGTCGAGACTCTTCATTCCTTTTCTCCCATCCAACTTTCTACCACACACACACACACACATATATATCAATAACAATAAAAGTAAAGGCAAAAAGTTTTCCATCTCAATCTCAACCGCACCGATTGAGATTAACGCCTTTTTTTCGTTCCACAAATCCATAAAAAAAATGTCCAGCTTTTCCTTATATTCGTCTGCATCGCGTCTCCTCGCAATTTGTTTTGTTTTGTTTTTCTTGTAAACTTGATTTTTATTTCCTACAGTTTGTTGTCATTTTTTATTATCTGTACAATTAATTTATCTATGCATCTATTGTTTACATCAGTCAGGAATTGTGTATTTGTTTATTTAGTTTATTTTAGGTTAATTATTGTTAATTATTGGTGGTGATGTTTTTAATACTAAAAAATAATACAATTAGCACATGCGTTGACAATAGTTTATATTTTTATCAATGGAGAATTGACTGTAATTTAAATTTAAGGAATAAGGAAAAAACAATGTAAAGTAGAAAATAGACAGTATATTATATATATAGTTTTTTTGTTTGTTTGAGTTGAGAGGCTGACGATGATGACGATGATGATGATGAGGATGATGATGATGAGGATTAGCGAGAGCCTGCCGTGTCACAAGTGGGCTGATTCACCAGGAAGAAAACATTGAGTTCGAAAAGGGAAGCAAAGATGAGGAAGAGAGCGTACATGCTGAGGGCAATCACTGCCACTTTTCTATCCAGGTAGAATTGATTACAAGCGAGGATCGTGTAGAGTAAGAGAAGAGAGATTAATAAAATCATGACAGAGTACTCCAAACCACCGGAATTGATTTGAATGAAATCCTCTGTTTCACTATTTGACGACATAATGGCGGATTTGATTAACCATGGGAGGCCAAGGCAAATTAAAATGTCAAAGGTATTCGATCCAATCGAGTTACTGATGCTCATTGAACCCAAACCTATACACACAAAAGATGACAAAATATTTTACAAATTAATATCATTTGATATTTTTTTTAAATCATTGAATTGAATTTCAATTGAAATTTGAAATTTGAATCTGTGTGAAATTGAAATTGAAAGGGAAATTTTCACCTTGACGAGCCACAATTATGGAGGAAACAGCTTCGGGGACGCTCGTCCCTGCTGCAATGAAAGTTAGACCCATCACGGAATCCGGGATTCTGAATGTATGACCTGTGGATACGGACATATAGAGATGTCAATTCGATTTATCGTAGATTTAGATTTCGTCACTCAATTCCCCCACTTTTTTATTGTTGCATAGTGGAAAAATGTGGGACAATGTGGAGAAAGAAAAACAAATTGTGTTGTTTGAATCAAATTCGGAATTTAAAACAAAAAAAACGACATGTTTGTGGGGTTTACGTGAATTTCAAATTTAGGGTATGAAATTTCAATTTTTTGAGATTTCCCTACAGCAGAAAACATGTAGAAAATCCTTCTTTTTTTTGTTGCCCCCGTCTGCTCCTTTATTTCTCTTTATTTGATATTTGATCATGCAGACAAATTCAAAACGTGTGAAACACATGAAGACTTGAAGAAATTCTAAAACACTACAAAAAACCAGAATTCTAAACCGGATTTTCAAGTGTGTAAATTTACATAGTAAAATGAAACAAATCCTGTCTGTTTTCCACAGTAAAAGTGAAAGACTGCGAAATATCGTAGAAATATAGTAATAGAAAATTGTGTAAAAATGCACCATTTAAACGGAGAAAGCATCGGAGACAGAAAGAAAAAAGGGGGAAAGGGAAAGGAAAAGGGAGAGGAAAGCAAATAAGAAATGTAATAAGAGTTGAAGGGAGGGGGAGAAAAAAGAGGGGAAAATTCAATATGTATACCGACTGTATTTACATGGGATGCATGTGAGAGTGTGAGACTATAGGTATATGCAAATAAAGTGAAATGTGGCAGGACCATTTTCATAAAATGTGAAGGAAATTGTGTGGAAAAACCTTTGAGGATTTGAGACCTCTTTGAGCTCACCATACCAAATTTGAATACTGAATATGCACTGAATTTCACACATTCTCTTTACCACACCACACAGTCTATTTGTAATCTAATGTTCAGTAGAATCTCTCTCTTCCCCTCTCTCTCCTTCTACATATTATTTTCGAGTGTATTTACCGGGCAATTGGTTTTCTCACCCAACCCGTAATTTACCTTCCAACAGAAGAGCAGCAGCAGCAGCAGGCAGAACAAAATACTTGTCTCCCCTCTACATATTTTCTCTTTCTCTCTTTCTCTCTTTCTCTCTTTCTCTCTTTCTCTCTTTCTCTCTTTCTCTCTCTCTTCACAATATTCACAACTCAAGAGCTTCCACACTATACTTTTTTCACGCTCTCCCAAATTTTCTACTTGAACTCCCATCCTCAACTCTCTCCAACCTTCATCCTCTTTCTCTGTCTTCGGAAGACTTTTTTCTTCTCTAATCTCATAACTTATGCAACACAGAATTTCCACATACATATACAGAAAATGCCCTAAACATTCCTCCACAATAAACACACGACAAAATAAAATCATTTAAATTCTACTGTTGGTGTTGGTTGTTGGTTGTTGGCTGTATACATTGTAAATCTTTTTAATTTTGTGTGTGTTCAAGTTGAAGAAAATACTGGGAGAAAATGGGATTTTGTCATTTTGTGTGTGTTCCTGCTTTGGCTTTGGCTTCTTCTATATACTTCTGCATGAAAATGAAAAGCGTTGTGGAAATTGTATGTGTAAATTGGAAATTTGAAGGGGGGATTGCGATTGTGATTATGATTATGATTATGATTGGGAATTCATTACCGATGACAGTCATGAGCCAGGAGACGACGAACGAGAGGAGAGCAATATAGATGATGCACATGAGGAAAGTGAGTGGGTAGAATCGACGGAATCGATGTTTACGACAGTCCGGAATCGTAATTGTAAAGACAAAACGAGCAGGCCAACCCACGAGCCATTCCAACCAAACCCCACAGCTTTCTCCTCTCGGCAATTGAAATAATCCTCTTTCCTCTGTACAGAATAAAAACAAATATGTACATTCACAGTCACCATCAGAAAGCATTTAAATGCAAAATACAATTCTTGTAAATAATTATTAATTATTAAGTAGTTTGAGTTTGATGACAAATTAGTGATTTGAACGGAATTCATATTGAAAATTATTAAGTAAAGAGCAAAAATCAAATCGGGTTTTCTCTCACAATCAGCTCCAAAAACACAATTGCCAATTGAAGACAATTTTGACAAGTTGTGCAGGACAACTTTCAAGGTCAAAATACAAATCTCCGATTGAATCGTCACAGATTTTAAGTAAAGGGCTGCTCCAAACAAAATCCATCAAAGGGACAAAGATAATAAATTCAGAAAGTCACAACTTGAAGTTTTCCACGTCGGTTTTACTTTAGAAATTGGGAATCAAACCGATTTCGGATTGCCTGAGTTTGCCGTTTGCATGTTGTTTGACAAGGGAATTAAATGCCCGACTCAGGCACAAATGTAAACAGTGGAATATATTTTCTAAGGAAGCTTTTGAAAGTTTGCCGACAAGGAAATTTTAAGTCAGTATACAAATTTTATCTATTTTTTTATTCGTGTAGTTTAATAAAATAGGGAAAATTTGGGGAATTCTCAGACATGCTATGCCGAAAAAATTATAATTGCTGATGAAAATGAATATCTCAAGAATATGTAAAACTTGTCCCTGTGATTTATTTTTTTTAAAAACTGGAAAGGTCAGGGATTCTTGGTGATTTTGAATGGGAGCTCAAACTAAACGGAGACCATTAGACTGTGAATATAAAAATACTGAAATTTATAGCACATTTCCACAAGAAATTCCCACGTGACTCGGATTCGGATTCAGATAAGTCACACGTTCACTCGCGTGACAAACGGACTTTTGAGCCTTTTTTAATATCATAATTCGGATGATTTAAGATGAAAATTCTCTCCACTCATCGTTGCATCGTTGCATCCAAAGTCTGAGAGAGAAATCTTTCAGTTAATTCAGGTCACTCTCGCCTTTCATCATTCGTCATCCCACGCACACTTGATCAGATTTCTCCCGTATAGAAAATCCACAATTTTAGCTTTTGGCATTTGCTTTGACTTTAATTATCCTTTTCAAATTCCAAATTTCATATTCATCTCAGCTTCATGGTCAAATTGTTTGGGATTTCCAGAGAATCACACTGTGAATTTGTAATTTCAGGATTTTGGATTTCTGACTCGGCTATGAAAACCCGAATTGAAATTCGGATTCGCATCATAATTGCCAGTAATGACTTTCCCACATCAACTAATTTCTTTCATTTTCCTTTTCATGTTCATTGTGGGATTGTGACATTCGCACTCGCATTGGGAAGGTTCCCTCGGCGGAATCCTCCTTGCATTTTCAATGTTGACATTTGACATTTGACTCGGATTTGGATTTGGATTTCATGTCAATTTATGTGTAGCTCGATCACTAAAATCTGCACACATTTCCATTTGAATTCAAATTCCAATTCCAATTCCAATTCGAGTCAAATGCCATAACGGTCAAATTAAATTGATATACCTTACAATTGTATAATGGAATGGGGAAGAGTCATTTAAACGGTTATAGTTGACTATTTTGAATCTCTCCCCCCATGAATTTACACACGATAAATAGTCATAAATACCGAGCGATAGTATTTATTTGGATGTTTATGCGAATTTTCATCGTGGATTGTTTCTCTTTCTCGCGTCTCTCTTGATTCTCCCCCACATAACATTGCATTGTGAGTTTGTGAATTCTAGTCCGATGTCCAAATGGAAAATGAAAAATGACCACTCCAATTCTCTCCTCCGTCTTTATACATGAGAATATCAAACGATTACGAGTGTGAGGAAATCTTTATGAGAATCTTAACGGGGTTCAGATAAATTGGCAAAATCTGAAGCGAGAGAGAGAAAGTGACCAGTATAATAATATAGAATTCGAAATTATTCTGAATTCTAAATTCCAAATTTCGAACCTTGGATTTTGATTTTGGGTTTTTATATACTCAGTAAAAGTAAGTAAAATATGAATATGAATGAAAAAAATGCGGTGGGTGCAGACCTTCATTTTCTTCCTCGTTATGATGAACAGCTTTGGCAATGAGAAGTTCATCATAGTTTTCATCGGTTAAACTCACGGGCTCCTCGTCGTTATGATTTTCATTGTCTTCCTCCACACTCCGTTTCCGGCTCTCAAAACTCAGTGACTCTGTCGTCCCTCCTTCAACATTCAACATTCAACATTCAATATCATAAACAAGAAAAGGACATGGACGAAAAAATCCATTCAGTTAATGGCGATCATATATATAATTATAAAAAAAAACATTGAGTGATAGAAAATAGAAAGTACGAATTCGGATTTCGGATTTCCGACGTTTTGGATGATTTCCCTTTGCACTTTCTCTTTCACATGAAATCCGATCCGATCCAAATCCACACAAAGTCAAATTTTATTATCATCATGAGAAAATGTGTTTTTTGTGTGTGTATATTATATACCGAGTAAAGGAGTTTTCTCAGACTTGTGACTGGATGATGAGTCCACATTCGCTGGATTATACGATGACAATTTCCGTCTGGATGATGTGGAGACTCCCATTTTTTGTCCAAGTCGATGGACAAAACCCTCCGTGCCCTTCCTCAACGCTGTATTCTTCCACATTACTAAAAATATATGTACGAAAGGGAAAATACACAAAATTGAAATTAGAATCAATCAACATTAAACTCAATTCCTCACCAATTAAATGCTCAAAATAGAATTTGCAGACGTTAAATTCTCTGGAGGATAAAACTTTGAAAAGGATTTCATTTGGTTTTGGTTTTGGTTTTAGTCAATACAGATAAATGGCAACTTTTCTCTGTCTCTCGTCATTTTTTGTCCTTGTGTTGGGGAAAGTGGAAATACACATAAAATTTGGATGCAAATTGCAAGTCAAGTGACTATTGAATTAATTGAGAATTCCAACATTTCAATAGTATTTTCAAGGCTCTATAACGATGAATGTAAAACTTTTGAAAACTCAAAGCAAAATCAAATGAAAATGAATTCAAATGAAGGCAATTCAGAAAAGGAAACTTTTCCTCCAAATTTACACTCATTATGGATTGTGATGGGTTATAATGAGGAAACTAAAGGATTATCTCTCCATCTGAAAACATAAAGACACACAGACTACACCAGAATATACAGAATTGCAGACACTTGGCAAATAATTTTCATATATAGCTTGAGGGTGCTTAAAATTTCCGTTTTGGGTTTTGAATGAGAGAATTATTCCACTCAAAAACTTTGACTTGTTTCACACAATCTAAATCCTAAAATTGCTGAATTACACCACTTAAATCCGGGAAATGAGCTCAATATATTCCGAATAATCCCAATAGAGAATCTCATATATATCGTCGTCTAATATCCACACTTTTCTCAGTCTAAATTTTGCAATTGGTGTGCATGTAAACAATAGTATACAATTTTATTTTATTCCATATACATATATTATTATATCGTACATATTTGCGGTTCTATTATTATCATCTTAAAGTCCGTCATGGAAATATTCAAATGGAGAGTGTAAAAACTTGTTTAATTGTCTTACAGCACCACACAAAAAGTTTTGACTTGAACTGTTCAAATTTCAAAATAAAATATGAATGACAAAGATAAAATCCTCTCAATTTCCAACACTCAGACTACAATAGAAAATTCTCTCATTGCATTGCATTGACTTGTATTCGTATTTGTAGTGTGTATTTTATCAGACTCATAATCATTAGCTGGAATTTGGAATTGGTCCAATTTCCTCATTAAAATGTAGGAATTAGGACTATTGAGCACATTATTTGTGATGACTCATCTGCTCCTTCAAACTTCAAAATCCTCCTCAACATTATAGCAACTCCTTTCAACTTCCACTACAGGCATTTTTGCCCTATAAATATATATCATATCTGTAGACGAATCCGAATTTGAAAATTCCCATTTGATCATCCGAAAATCCTCTGGGATTTTAATTCTAAAAATAAAATCTCAACTCTCAACGTTGAACTTTGAACTCTGTTGGCCATGTCAAAACTATGTTGAAAGTTGAAACGTTTGACTTTCTAGAATTGTATTTTCTGTATTCCACATCTTTGAAATGAATGAACACATTATTTTCCTTTGAGACAAAGGCAACAAGGCAAAAACCCCCCGTTTATTTTCAGAAAAAGCAAAGAAAACTGAAGTATTAACTTTAACATTTGTTGTGTGTTTGTGTTTGTTTGTGGGAGAGAAAGTCGAGAATTGAATTGAATTGTGAGTTGAGGAAACGATGGATATTCCATTGGGGAAAATGAAGATGAATATGGAAAATCCGGGCTGGGAATTGAGATTTTCAAAACGGATCATTTAACTATGTCGAAAGAGAGAGAGAGAAACACTCTAGAGATTTCCATTTGTTTTCCCTTTCTCTTCCTCTCATCTTGGTCTTGAGATGACGATGACAGTGTTGGTGGAGAGAGAAGTTGACGATTATAGATTGTATAATATACATGCTCAAACTAGTTCCAAGTGCCATGTCTTACGCCAGTCTGAACCTCCAACTAAAATACTGTAGTAAACTCTAAGTTGTTCTATCAGTGTTTATTCTGTATTATGTATTCTGTATTGGATTGTTTCACAAAGTTATTGAGAGTTCACAGATATGATATTCATGCGTGTGTTTATATATGCACGTGTATGGATATGGAATATGGAGTTTTGGAGTTGTTATATAATTAAATGTGACTATCCACTGAGCTGAACGACAATATGCTCTAATGCAATGCTGTGCCGGATCTTTGTAACTTGTAAAATTCTCTTTCTCTTTCTCTCTTTTTCTCTCTCTCTCTCTCTCTTTCTCCAAGTACGATACATATAGTATAGCAAGATGGGGAAAGAAGAAAGAGAGGAGACGCGAGATGACAAAGTACCTGTCAAGCTAAAAGCTTCAAATGAAATGATAAAAGCTTCTCCAATTCTTAACGCTACCATTATACTTTCTCCCCAAAGAGAGAAAGACAGAGAGAGGGAGAGAGAACGAGGACCGATATCCGACTTTACAAAATAAATACAAAATTCCCAATTCACATTAGGAAAATAGGAAAATAAGAAAATACAGATATAGGAGAGTGCCTAAATGTCTACAGATTCTGTAGGTATTCTGTGGAGTAAGGACATTGTTCACTTGTAAATGTTAAAAGTGTGTGTGAGGTTTCTTACTTAGAATGTAGACGAAATAGGTGAGGACGAGGATGAGAGCTTCGTACCAATAAACCTGCCGATTCCCCAGTACAATAATCAATAGGATGACCGAGAGTAGATAGAAAATACAGTCTCGAGTTAAAGGGTACCAATCCAATGGAAGTGCCTGAACGAACGAACAACATCAACTCAAATTATATCGTACATACTTAAGATACATACTTCTTGTTTCTTGTTGTTTCTTGTTTTTTTTGTTAATTAATCAGAAATATATCGTATTTCTTAAGGAAAGGTACGATATATATATATATAAAAGTGGGAAATGTAAGAGTACAACAGACCGTTTTAGCTGCAAATCCACAGCAGGCACACACAGCTAGAATATTGAATACGGCACTCCCCACGATCGTCCCCACCCCAATGTCACCCTCCGTCACAAAAGTCCCAATGATATTCGTAAAAAGCTCCGGAGCTAATCCGTACATGACAATTGACACCACATTCTTTTAATGCAATTAAGTTTTTTATTTACATATCAATTAAAATTGACCTAAGTATGTATAAGCACTGAGGATTTCTCACCGGAAGTTGCTACAGCCATAAAGGACGCTCCTGCCACGTCCGATGGGATTTTCAGTTCTATATATAATTATTGACAGGGGACATTTTGAGTATATGATAAACCAGCAAATATAAAATATATTGTATCTTAGAATCCAGAATTCTGCTTCAGTGGATTTTGTCATGGTTAAAATATATGGGAGGGAATTTCACATCGTGTTTCGTATATTTGTCATTTTTGTTACCATCACAAATCCGTTCAATACTAGGTACAAAATAGTCATCACAGACGACGGCCACACTGTAGAAAACATAGAGGGATGCAAGGAAATGAACGACAATGTACCCCGACTGTCGTTCCTCCTGAGTAAATAGATCCTTTGGGAAGTCTAAAATGGCTGGAGGAGTACAATTCACACCCTCCACTAAATTCAATACATTTCCATCATCGTCCAGCAATGAGGCTCCTAATTTTAATCCGGATCCTCCTCCAGGTGCTATACAAAAAAAAAACAACAACACACATTATCATTTTCCTAATAATAATTTGTACAACTACAGGTCGAATTTCGAATTTCGAATTTCAATTTTGAATTTCAAATTTCAAATCCAAAAACCAAAACCAAAACCAAAAAATCCTTTCGGGGTTTGGTGACTTGACTTTTCTATTCACAATCATAACAACAATGACAAATGTCCTCTATATGAAATGGAATAACGGGGGCAAGTGAAATGAGAGTGGAAATTGAAATTGAAATTCGTATGAGATTAAGATTTGAAATTGAAATGAAAGAAGAGTAATCTACAGTAATCTACACGTGTAGATTACTGTAGATGAAGCTTTTCTCATATTTATTTTCTCCATGAATTATTATTTGGGGATTGTAGAAAAAGGATAGATCTTGTGTGTATCTTACATATCAAAAAGTCAAATGTGCATAACGGATATAAATGCTGTGGATCGATAGTAAGCCATGCCTGGAAGTTATAATGAGATTACAACGGACTGTCAGTGCGTTGTGCATGCGAGGAAATCATTAGGCATTCGGAGGGCAAGGAATATGTAAACTTTGTGTTGGGACTTAAACATTTCCATTTACAGATCCTCTCCACATTTTTTCTACTGAATTGTCCCTTTTTTTACTGAGATTTGTGGGGAAAATTGTGAAATGTCAACAAAAACAACCACATCAAATTAAATGGAAAAATACACACACACAAAAACTACACGTATTTTGTAGAAATGAACAAAAAGTCTCATCTTTCATCTTTGAGCTTTGAGCTTGGATAGAAAATCATGAAAAAAGGACTGGAATAGAACTAAATACGAATTATAATTATATGAAAGTGCGCGTATTAAAAAGGGATTTTCCAAGCAAAAAATTGTTTAGGAAATGTCAACTGAATTTTCATTTTCAGCCTCCAGTCGCCTTTTTTTTAAAAAAAATAACTAACTGATAAAAATAATTTGTGAATTCTATGGAAAAGAAAATATAAAAATGTGAGGAGTTGAGGAGTTGAGTAAAAAAATAATGGATTGTTTTACTCAATTGTTGTTTACCTGCATATCGTTCGGGGGCACGCCAATTTAAGCTCAAGTCAGGTTCTCTGTGTATATCTAGACGTTCTTCCCTGGACATTTTGGAGCTTTTTGAAGGATAACCGGAAGGAGACGCAGACACGGAGGACTCGACTGGAGTTGAAGTCAAACTCAGGTAGGCAAACCAAATGGTCCACATAAAAAGGATGAACCGACGTCGAGTTCGAATTTTGACTGCTAACGGTGATTTTGGTTTTGATTGGGATTTGGATTTGGATTTGGATTGAATGTCATCTTGTGACGAACTGGTTTTCCTGATTGTGCTCTTCATTTTGTTCAGGCTTTTCGTGGACTTTACTTGACTAAAACCACAGAGACACTGCTGATTAGCAAATCTACTCGTATATACTGATAAATGAATTCCCCCTCAAACTTGTATGACTTTCCTACACTTACCTATCGTGTACTTTGAATTGACCAAGACCGCAGAGAGGCCAGCTCAGTTTGTAATTGTAATTGTAATTTTAATTGTATTCCTCTTTTATCGTTAGGTTTTAGATTCGGCAGTCTCAAATGTATCTGTACACAAAAGGAAATAAAAAAAAGCCGGTGGAAACTAACGATGGGTAAAAGTAAATAATAACAATCAAAATAAAGAGTTACGTAAGTAAATCGAAATTCGAATCAAGTAACTTGATTCAATAGTTACAAAAAAAAACTAGTGATAAAACACAAAAGCAATTGCTATTACGTCATTCAGTTGGATATACTTCTTTAATTCTTGGTATGGCTAAGAGATAAGAGGAAATTAAAAGAATTTATTTAGTTTTGGCTATTAAATGGTTGTGTACAAATGGAATTCGCTTTTTGAGGGGGGCCTGGCAAAACCCGGACCCGCCATATGCTTATACATTAGCGTACGTAAGTATGTTATCTTATTTAGGGAGGTCAAAAAAAATGCAAGCTCGGATTCCGTTTTTACACATTCCCTTACTGTTTATTTCTTATTTCTTATTGCACAAAAATAATCTTATGGAGCTCACGTATAGAAGAATAGTATTTTGGATGTAAATGTTTTTTTCCCCCCTTTAAGTATAGTCTGGATCAATATAGCGAGTTACTCTGTAAAGCCGTAAACTGTAGACTGTAAACAGTCAACAGTCAACTACAAAAACGCCTTGAATACTTTGTCGATGTCGATGTCGAGTGATGAACAATGAAATGAAAAGTTTTGATGGATGTGTATGCCGTACTTACAAGTCAAATGGATTCCCACATATATTAATGTTCATATTTCTATTCCAATGAGTACTTCTGTCTATCTTGTCTATTTCCATTTCCATTTCAATCCGTTTCATGTCATTTGAGTCAATTCAATGGACTCGCATCGTCAGATTCTCAAATGATTTTATTTCACGTGATTTCAATAGTATCTTAGGTATGGTATATGGAAAAAAATCTAAATCTAAATGGTAATCTCGTGACTTGAATTGTTGATTCCACATTATGATTTTGTATTTGCTTACTATGTATATGCCTTTGTTTACTTCAGTTTACTTCTATATGTATATCCAAATCCAACACGTCACTTTTGGGCACATACTCACAAATACATATACGCACAAACAAACGCAGTGTCAAAACTCACATCCTATAAATATGTTATCAATGTAAATGCAAATGCTGAAGTCGAAGCAGAGCATGCCGAAAAGCAGAAACAGAAGCTATGATTGGTATTTTCGTTGTCGTTGTCGTTCCTATCCATTTTTTTTGCACATATCCTACATTTTATACATTTCAACGTCAAATTTCAATTGGAACTTATCTCCAAATGTCCACTGTGGTTTATCTTTTTCCGTACTATCAGCCATCGTCACATGAGAACTCTCATAACTCAACTTGACTCTCCTCCTCGTTCTGTTGATGTTGCGTGGCTCCCATGTAAATTGTCAATTGTATAAATACAAATTGCATTTCCATCGAATTCACTACACAAAAATATAGATATTTCGACTGCTTACAAATTACAATTACACACGGAACTTTGAACTTTGGGATGTCAATATAAAATCCACATCGAACTTCTTCCCACCACTTTCCACAATATTTTACAATACACAAAAAATCCTGTCTAAACTAATGTAAAGAAACTAAAGACATCCTATAGAATTGTATACAGAAAAAACACACATAACACAGAGCAAGGGAATGCGTCATTCTGATTGTGAATTAAACTTGGATAAATACAAAAATACAAAACAAATGCACATGTGAGGATGAAGAGATGAACGAGAATGACTTATACAGAATGAGAATTCTCCAGTGCATAAGTTCCAGTAATTTATTTACGAATACATAGCTATACATATTACATACAATATATATATATATATAACAGGTATAATATGGATGGTGTATGTAGTATAACAGGTGCAATGCAACTGTTGATATTATTATTACATAAGTTACTTTTGTAGGTATTACTAGTACGTCAAGTCCATCATTTAATACGTAATGTTATATGCAAAGGCAGAAAAAAAGGAGACGGTGCTTATAAAAATGTGTATAAGGATTTCTGTCTGTATATTTACATGTTGACCTCTCGTCTTGCATATTCCCTTTTATGCTCACACACATAGACTCGTCGTCTTCTTGGTTCATGTACCCAAGTTAGTTTTTATAAGTATCTATAGATTCCCCTTGTTAAGAGTTCTACATTCTACACATCTACACGTGTTTCAACTGTGTTCAACTGTGTTCATACATATGCATAAAAGAATACGTACAAGTACCTACAGGTAATCTTAATTATTTACTACTTTACAGATAGCATAACAACATGGGCGAAATTATAAAACTGGATGAAAGCAGTCCAGTATATAGAAATCCAGTGGTCCACTCATTGTCAGCCATATATGTTACTAAAAAAACAACATTATTTTGCCAAGGGCGAAGGCGATCAATGAAGATAGATAACAAAGGTGACTTTGGGTCGTGTTCCAACTAATTGTAATTGTAAGTTGACGTCGCTGGTACGGGAATTTGATTATGTCAAGTCTAAATTATTAATATTATTATGAATTATGATAATAATAATAATAATAATAATAAAAGTACCTAAGAATAACAATAAAATAATGAAAAATTAAAAATTAACTTAAAAAAAACAAGTTGAATTAATTAAATTAACGATAAGCCTAAATAAAATGCCATAAGTTACTAGCTAAAAAAAACGATGTCTATAGTGTCTACAGATATTTGATATTGAATACATATTTGTATGGTTGTTGTAGTTTATAAGTATTATAGTAAATAAAGTATACGTGTGATTGTGACTTCGATTTCACTCGGAAATCACTAGGTATATAGGCTTTATGTTGTGACTGTGTTGCACCCACTGTGGTTTATTTTTTTTTTTTTTTTTGAGAGTTTAATCAGAGTCCGGATCCATGTGACAAAGGCAGGTGGGGAGGTTGACATTGAAGAAGACATTGAGTTCAAAGAGAGAGGCCATGACGAGAAAACATCCATACAAGCAAAGTGACATCCAACCCACTCGTTTGTCCAGTACGAATTTATTAATGGCCAGGATGGCGTAGAGAACGATGAGGGACAAGATGAGCATGATTGTCGAGTATTCCAAACCAGTGGAATTTATTTGAATGTAATTCATATCCTTATTACTTGATAGCATCGATGCTCGGATTAACCATGGCAGTCCAAGGCACATTAAAATGTCAAAAGTATTGGATCCAATTGAATTTGAAAGCGCCATCGAGCCCAGCCCTATAGAAAAAAATATATAAGTAGGTATGTAATTTGGAATCTCCGGTAGAAAAAAAAATCACACACAAAAATCTTTTTTGAAATCGTTTTTTTCTTCACCTTGACGAGCCACAATGATGGACGAAACACATTCTGGGACGCTTGTTCCAGCAGCAATGAAAGTTAGGCCCATTATACTGTCAGGGATATTCAATGTGTGGCCTGGAAAGAAAAGAGAACAAGACAAATAAATTTTTTTTTTTTACATTTACGTATTTTTACTTGAAACTCCAAAGTTGAAACTCGGTAAAACTAACAATAAAATCATTCAACTTTTTTTACATTTTTTCATTTTTCTTCAGTAAAAATGGTAAAAATGTCAGCAGTGCTTTGAAATACTTTCCACATTTATCAAATAATAAAAATGTGAAAGGAGTCATAAAATCATTAAATTATCCCCAACACTTTGATTTAAATAATAATAATAAATTATTCTCTCGAGTTTTCCTTTCGAAATTCCCTAGCCTAGATTTTAATACACATGAAATATGTGTATATTCAAGTCTATGTCAAAATTCTCCAGAGAGTCATGACGCAAATGTAAAAATGTAAAATTCAAAATTCAAGAGTTCTCATTGCTCCAGCACTCATTGTCAGTTACGTCAGTTTGATTTCTGCTGTATCGTTTCACTTTCAACAAACTCAACTGAATCATCAAACTGTGCGGATTGACTGGAACTCTGGATGTAATCTGAATCTAAAATCCGTATGAATTTGGTAGCAGTAATTTGGTAATTCCGTTGTTGAAGTCTGAGTAGTGAATTTTGAAATTTGAATTCTCTCTCATTTTCTCTTGTCAAACTTTACAATGACAAGTCAAGTCGAGAGATAGAGAAAGAGGGAGAGAGAATGGCAGGCAAGTTTCTACAGAGTACACATCTACTAGACAATGCCGTCAAAATGAAATACATAATATACAGTATAAAGAAAAACCAACAAGCAGAACCAAAACTCCAGTCTACATTCTACATTCTACAACTACAAAACTACATACAGATTACAAAACTAGACTATAAAGCCATAAAAGCTATAACAGTTACTCTAACTGCCAAGTTGATGTCAACTCAACTCGGAACTCTCGGAGCTTTCTCTTACTTTCATTTTCTTCTGTATAGTTCCACTTCCACACAAACACAAATCTCATCTCTCCCCGAAAACAACTGGAAACACACAAATCCAAAGGCAAAGAGCGAATGCATATATAGGAAAACCAGAGAAAGAGAGAAAGAGAGAGAGAGAGAGAGAGAGAGGAGAGGGAGAGGGAGAGAGAGAAAAAAGGAGAGAGTGAGAGAAAGAGAAAGCTCTTTCATGCGACTTACGACTATTAAATACGATTGTGTCCTTCTTAGTTCTTGGGGTTTGAGAGAGTTGAGCGTAGTTGAGGAGGGGTTTCTCTATTGAAGAGAAACACTTGTATGACGACAAAGTATAACTTGTAAACTACTAAAGTACTAATAAACTACAAACTACACCATTGTTGTCGCTCTTGGTCCGACCTAAAGATTTCTAAACACGAGGATAAACATGCTCAATTTATGGCTAAATTTTCCCTTTGGAAATGTACGATATATAGTTTTTTACGATTTTCTTTTACCGTCCTCGTCTCTGGTCTGCGGCTCTCGGAGGAATGAGAAATCATTTTGTATTTCTATATACATATTATATTTTACTATGTACAAAACTTGGGAAATTGGGGGGGAAGCTGGCGAGTTTTCTCTTTGAACCCCTCGATAAGTAATAACAATAATAAGCAAATAGAATTTTCTTTGGATATACAGAATAAATGAGGGGAAAAAAAGTACAAGTAGAATTTAGTTGTGGAGGGAGCATTACCGATGACGGTCATGAGCCAATTGACGAGGTAGGCGAGGATCCCGATCCAGACGACGCACATGAAGAACGTCATGGGGTACCAACGACGCCATTTGTCTTCCCGACAATCCGGGACGGTGATGCGGTACAAAGCATTGACCGGCCAACTCAGGAACCATTCAATCCAGGCTTTGCAACCTTGACCTGATGGGGTTTTGAATAAACCAGATTCCTCTGTGTGTCCATCCCCCCCATCCCCCCAAAAAAACAATGAAGAATTATCATCTTTTCTCAAAATTGTATAGAGTACATAGACATATATATTTTCAAGTCAATATGCAATTTAGTTTTTTTTTACCCTTTTCAGCAGCAGCTTCCGCTTGTAAATTTTTCAAAGCTTGTTCAATCAATAATTCATCTCGATTCTCTGCAGCAGCTTCCGCTTCCATCTGAGATCCATTCCCATTCTCTTTCATTGTGTAGGTCGTCTCTACTTTCCCTTTACTCAGTCGAGTCTCCACACCTTTCACCAAACGTTCCGCCCCGCGTTTCAACGTCGAATTCTTGTACATTGCTATAAAGGAATTATAGAATCAAAAAATATAATACAATTTTTTTTATATATCATCTCATTATTTTTGCACTTGACAATTGGCATACATGCAAATATCTACAGTGCCTATAATAATAATTCACACACAGAATTTGCTACTGCAATCCGTCAAAATTGTTGAATCACGAGTACATTTGCAAGTCTGTGTGTAAATACGAGAGAGAGAGAGAGAGAGAGAGATTTGGTGAGGAAATCCATGTGCAAACAATTGACGGGGGGATAAAGTTTACTAGGTCAATGCTTGTTTATTTGCGGTTTGTTTCGTATTCTGCTGTATTCTGTCCAATCAAAATAACCCAAACGCATTATAATATGTACTAATAAAATAATAATGATACTTTAACATGTGCGATTGCAAATACTTATGTAAAAAAAAATCTACAATTAAACTCGTGTACATAATTTGTTTAGATAACATCTACTACTGATATTAAACTTGCTCACTCGATGACTTAAATCAGGTTAAGTGCATCTAATCAAGTGTCAAGGTTCTCTTCTCGCTAATCTCAATACCAAAACAAAAGCGGAATTTGAATGACTACACAATCACAATCACAATAATAATAATGCGTATTATATAACTACTTAGGTATATCATATCAGCAGCAGTGTATTTTTCTACATAGCGAATCTCCTATTAATTTAATGATTTGCATACATCAATACAAATTAAACATTGAATAATAAGGAAAAAATCTCACCGAGAATGTACAAAGTATAAGTGAGGACGAGAACCAAAGCCTCATACCAATAAATCCTCTCATCTTTCAGTACCACAATGAGGAGAATGACGGAAATTGAATAGCAAAGACAGTCCCTCGTCACTGAATACCATTCTAATGGAACCACCTTTTTTTTCACAAACAAGTGTAAATATCACAACAATTAAAATTTTAAATCATTTTCATATTTTTTATTAGAAACGATCTCATTATATAACTGCTGACACTTTTTTCATCTTGAGTGACGCATCATTCGTACAAATTCGTCAAATTCCGTCATATCAATAGAATAAAAATAAATAAAAAAGAACATGGCCATGGCAAGTGACAATGAAAACATTGTTTGTTTCTCTCTCTTTTTATACTGGTCGTTACAAGCTGCTGTCCCTTGTCTGATTGTATCAAGTATTTATTTTATTTTATTGTATTGTATATCCCCAAGTGCCAAACGGTAAACGGTGTTTAAGTATTTAGTTGATGTTGTAAAATGAAAATGTCACACGAGTTTCCGAGTGAAATATGTGAAATCCAACCAAATACAGATATCTGCTGCGTAATTCCACATTCCACGTGCGGAGAGTAAAATCTGATACTCTATAGTTATTTTATCTGTCTTTTTTCTTTACTTTTACCCTGTAAATAGTAAGTACTGAATGCACTGACTATACATTGAAACTGAAAATACTGGAATTGCATCCTAATAATATATTTTATGACACGTCACTATAAAAAATAAAAATAAAAACTACACAATCATGTCCATGAAATAAAAAATAAGAACGAAAGGGAAAATAAATGTTATTTTTTCTTTTTTACAATACATACGACACAACGACACCATAATTCTAATGCCCTGTATATGTCCAATTTTGAATCGGAAACGTACTCATAAAAATGTAATTTGAAACACAAACAAATATATATACATTTTCTCATCTCATATGTCACACACTTGGGACAGATTTCATGCTATAAATAATATTATACAATATCTTAACGGTACATCTGCCTGCGCACAGTTTTTTTCTCTCTCCGGGTAACAATATAAATACTCTGAACCAGGAAGGAAATACTTTCATATACGACATGCTTCTGCATATGTATATAGAGAAACCTGTACGAATTCCGATTCCAGTTTCACTATCTCTAAGTCTAATCGTAAGTATCTACCCATCATCTGTATAATCCTGTAGAAACTTGATTACATGCATAATAATCATAAAAAACCTTTTTATTCTCGCTTTAATTATACTTTGTTTTATGACAGTTGATGTTTTATGTTGATTTGACGAGAGAAGATTAAAAACAATTCAGAGCGAAACGGAATGAAATGTTTGGAGCACAAAAAAAAAATGAGAGTGAGAATGACAGATTGATATTTTTCGATTAGTTGTATAGTCAGCTCATATGTGTGGCTGTGGTTAATGTTCATACTTATATTATGCAGACACAGCCTAGGGAAAATGTGTGTCGTTTTTCTTAATGTGGAAATTCAAAATATACTTATTGTTTTTAAAAAGAGTAAGAATAATAAGTTGAGATTAGATGAGTTGACGTTGAGTTTTGACTCATTCAAGGAAAGGAAATGTGCTGATGAGCTATATATACTTATTTCATGTTTGTGGATTATCAAATGACGTCAATGTGATGTACTGAGCTATTAGTTTTGTGTGTGACATATTCTTCCCTCGCATATCAAATGTTTACTAATGACAATGAGGATTTTATATAATATAGAATGATGGACGATAGTTGAATTGGTAATGTGTAGTAGAATAAATATTAAATATGGAATTTGAAGGAAAATAAATTGTGCATGTATTGCGGTAATGAAAAGATGGTGTTTTTTTTGTCAATATGGTTAATAATTCTACTTCCTAATCTTAATCGTGTCAATGTCACTGCCAAACACAAGTCAACGTCCATAATCCATAATCCATTGGTACAAGAAAAACATTCATGGATGACAATGAAATGTCATGAGACTACTGAATTTTCTATTCTACTCGATGTAATTTCATAGTTTTCTAGCTGAAACCGGTCCTCTCGTTCAAGAAATCACAATGAGATTATCATTATACAATTCCCAATTCTCCTATGACTCTTTATGAAAAAAAAAATGGTAATTCACTCTCATTTGTCATACAATTTCTTGTGCAATTTAAAAAATCATCAGATGACGAGTTCGTCTCGTTACTTTTCCTTATATATATAGGGAAAAGAAAAAACTCTTGGATTTTCTCGCTTTAAACCATTAATGTGTGTACGAGTGAAAGTTGAAGTGTGGACAAAAAGATAAGAAGTCACTCGCCTGTCCTGCACCGATTCCACAAACAGCGACCACAGCCAAAATATTGAAAACAGCACTCCCCACAATCGTACCGATTCCAATATCTCCCTTGGTAATAAATGTCCCAATGATATTTGTAAATAATTCGGGAGCTGTAAATTACAGATAAATATATATATACTGTCATTGTAAAAATTGTGTGCTAACTTTATGGAATTGTCATTCAAATCTCCAGGATTTATGATTTACCGGAAGTTGCGACGGCCATGAACGATGCACCAGCTACATCACTCGGGATTCGGGTTTCTATATGTATATAAATCAGTGAAATTCAACACAATGTTCTTTTCTGGAAAACCTTTCGTTGTTTATACATATGTATTAAATAAAGGTCGTGTTGATCTCGTCATGATAATAAGGATATTTACCTTCGCATATACACTCCATAGAAGGCACAAAGTAGTCATCACAGATGATAGCCAATGCATAGAAAATGTACATGGACAAGAGGAAATGGATGATGACGTAGCCTTGTTGTCTTTGTTGTTGAGTGAAATAATCTGGAGGGAAATCATCAATTCCGGGAGGTGTACAATTGACTCCAGGAACTTCATACATGCCACATTTGTGTGGTTTCCCATTCCCACCATTAATACGAGTAGACTCGGTATAAGCTTGAGGATCCGATAGATTTAAATTTCTATTGGAATTATCACTATATTCCGCTGTTGTTAAACTATTCAGATATGGGACAATTACATTTGGGCCTTTTGTCATTCCACTCGTCGTTGCTTTACCTGTCCACAAAATACACACACAAGGAAAAATAATATGCATTATGAAGTAATATTATATATTCATAATGGATATCTAATTGGTAGCTGTGAACTGTAATTTCCCATCATGCCTCACTGTACGAAAACAATGGGTATTAAACTTTGCTCACCGTCGTCACCGTACGCAATTACTAACAATAGTTATTATCATTAGCATTACACAATTACTAAAAGTTGGCCTTAAATGCACGGTGAATATGTAATGATTTCAAATTTCATTTCTTTTCATTCATTCTCCAGACGAATGTGTGTTATGCGCATTTATACGATATTTATTTGTTTGAGTGTTACGTGTTTGTAATATTTTCTTAATGGACTGCAAATTTTCATTATTTCGTCCCTGATAAGTACAAAAAGTAAATAGTTATTGACTTACCAACCGTTTCTTCCTTACTCCAATCATCCCAATCGCTAAAATCTGAATCCGGTAAAGATTTGGCTTCTACACGATTCCGTATTTCAGCACTTATACTAAAAAATACAAAGACTAGTGTCCAGAGACAAAAAATGAAATTTCTTTTCTGTCGAAAACGAGATTTCAACTGAAGTGATCTGAGTTTTCTTTCTTGTTGTTCTTGCTGTTGTCGTAGATTGGATGTGGATTTTCTTTTGGGGAAATTTGAGGCACAGTTGTTATTGGTACAATTATTATTTTCATTCGAACACTTCATGTTATCATTCAAGTCCTTCATATTGTCTAATGGTTCTTCTACCTCAGAATATTCATTTAATCGAATAATTTCATTGGACGTCTCAAGATCCTCTTTAATAAATCTATTACGAATTTTCATTCCAGACGACTCATGTAAATTGTCTCGATCACACATCACGGATTTCTTAAAAATTAAAAAAAATAGGATTCAAAGTAATATTATTATATTACAATCCTCCAAGTTTAAAGTTTAACGATTTGAACTGAAATATACAGAATGAAATAAATGTGTGTCACTTTTTTTGTGCTCGGAAATCCAAAGGGATCTCCAACGAGCTGGAGCTTGAATCTCGATTAACTAGTCCTTAGCTCATTAACTAAATGCTTGATGATGGTGGGCAAGGACTCGAAACAAATATTAGTATATATAGTGAGATATAACTTCTTCCTCTTCTTTTTTTAAATTTGTGCCCAGGGGCTCAACTCTTGAATAATTTGAAATTCTACTAAATGTTTGGGTTTGGGCTTCACAGCACCTCAACTAAAAGCCAGAACTGAATAAATAAAAGATAGATAGACAATAGTACATGAAGTGAATACTAATAAATGGGAAAAAGTACGACGAGTAAAAGACAAGATATTAAATAAAGTAATAATAATAATAATATTATAATAATCCTGAAGAGGAGTGAAAGAGAGACTAAAGCTTCATTTTTCTCATGTGTGTTCAATTTTTTTTACTCTACCCAAAATCATAGGAATATGTGTGACTGTGATTACAATTTTCAACTATATAATATATATATATATCAATATATTTTCTCCTAGTTCATACTTCATACGAGTTAGTTATCTCTTCAATATTTTCCATATAGTATATGTACATATACTAATACATGTAGGTATATTATTAAAGAGCAAACAGCTCATTATTGTTATTGCTATCAGTATCAGGAGGAGAGGAAAAAAAAAATTTGTACGCCAAGATTATACAGACAATTAATACTGAATTGAATTACTATTCATGTACATTATTATATTCCATAATAAACTACCTATATAAATCAAAAAATCTCTGTATATGTAGTTTGTAAAGCACCTTCACGAATTCGCGCATTACTCATTCCCGTTCAGTACTCACAGGAATTCCATGCTTTGCTTAGGTGATTGTGTATGCATAGTAATCCCAGTTGTACAAAGGAAAGGTAGTACCCGTGTACTAAATATATATATATATTCTTTTTTTAGTTTGTTATTCTGTGTGCCAATGCAAAATGTCATTAGAATTATTATTATTATTCTAATTCTATTAAACTGTACATAGTTAAAATATATAGTGAATTTATTATAGGATCGAGGGGCATTAAAATGACCCTTGCAGATATTTTTGCCTCATGGATGACTCTGTCCATGTGAGTTTTGAAGGAATCCTTGTATCAATTATTGTTATTTTATGATATCGATATGGATATGAATAGATACATAATTTGTAAGTAATCATTTCCCTTTAGATAAGGATATTCAAACATGACACATGACATAATACATGTACATATATGCTAACCAGATGATAGAAGTGAATAGAGGTGAAGTTAATTTATATAATCATTGTCTTTTGTGGAGTGGTGAAGGGATGTAGTATCAATGTTTGTTTCATGTTTGGGTACTCACTCGCGCCCGAGAGAGAGTTCACACAGATTCATACATTACAAGTACCATCACTTCTTGGATTATTGTATTTACTATCAAATTAGAGCAAGTACTGGAGAGCAACTCAAATTCAAAAGTCAGAGTCAGCTAGATAGACAAAAGATAAGACGAACAGAGGAATTAGCAGTCCATATAGTTTAATGGAACTATCGTAATGAATTTATAGAATCCAAATTTTCCTCAATAATAATGAAAAATTAACTTACGCTTATTATGACAAATGTCAGCAATAGTCAGCATTAATGTTTTGTTTTTAATAAGAATTTTTATCTTGACCGGAAATAGGATTACTGTTATGAAATTCATTATAATTTCGAATTTTATTCCTTATATTGTTAATTTCATATCAAGGTCGTATTAAACGGTTTTCTGTTGATTATTATTGAATGTATTATAATTCATTATACAATAAATGTACATCATATTTTGTTCACCTGTATTTGATTTTTAAGATAAATAACTCAAGAGTGCTGGCGAATCTGGAGCGATCTTGTACACACTATACATGAGTAATAAAATTACTCATGGAAATAACGCGTAAACTTACTCTAAGCTCAAAAATTATAATTATAATTATTTATTTAGTGAAGAACTTACTCATTTCGATGTAGAACTGGAAATCCGTTTATTCTATTTTTAATGTTCTTATTTCTTATTATATTGATGCACAGTTTCACACACGTCAATTCAACTTGAAACTTAAGCATGAGTTACCACACAGAATTCTTGAGTTCCACTAATTTTTATGCAATAAACGTTAAATCCTGGAGAGAAAGTCATACATCAACATGCAAAAATGGTAAAGGCACACAAATTTGTCCTTCCTTAGGTACAACCCAGTTCAACGACGTCAACACATTCGTCATCATCCATCTCAAGTTGCTCTGGCGTGTTCGTCAAACTGACTTGTTCTCCATCAACATAAAACGCTATACTGCTTGCTTCTACACCAAATTCACGAGCCACAGCCACTCTAATTTCCCGAAATGTATCTTTTTTGTAGACAATCACGTTTTTCTTATCGTCTCTTTTGGCACCTGATTTTTGAAATTTGAGGGTAATGTCTCCATATTGTTTCACTTTGAGTGTTGTTGTGGAAGTAGAACTAGTGGATGAAGCATCATCACTTCGTCGAATAGCATTAAGATAATCACCAGGTCCAAAATTGTATGATTTTAGAGTCTTTCCATCCTCCATCTTCTCTTCATCTTCAGTGTACAGGAGTACTTCACGTTCTGGAACGTCCGTCTTCTCACTCAAACCCCTGCGTACTTGCCGCATGTCCCAGTTCTACAGGCATTTTTAATGTAAACTTGTTATTTTACTTTCTCATTAAAAATGTATACGTATTTATATGAAATGAAAAGAACATAAATATAGGGACATACCAAATTTCCATCAAGTACGTGAACTTTATTTTGGTAGCGAATACGAATTTTAATCTTGTCAAACTCATACATACAGTCTGCTCGAGGTGACTGACTGTCAACAATTGATATTATAGAAATATCCTGCAAAAAAATGGGGAAATAATTTTTCATAGTACATATTATATATATTTTCTGCATTGTAGTTTTAAATGACTAATAATATCATTGTGTTTTGTTAGAATTTAGAGATGCTTTACCCCAAATGAATCGTTATGAGATGGTAAGATTGGTTTAGAGGTAGCTTGAAGTTCTGCTTTGAATCTATCAAACTCAGCAAGCACATCGTCCGTAGTTCTACTTCCCCTAGTAAAAATACATCAGATTGTATTAGTATTCATTATACAATATGACTCATTATGTATTACATAAAATACGTAAATACGCGCTTATAATGTACATTAGAAGAGAAACATTTACATAAACTCCAGTATTTAGTAATTAAATTAAATTTTAATTAAATTAAATTTTAATTTTAAATGATAACTTACTCTCCTGAATTCGAATTCGAATTCGATTCCACAGTGATAACGTTATTAGCCGTCCCTGTCTCTGGAGCATTGAAGTCTAATTCTGTATCCGTGTCCATATCTTCTAACGCTATGATGTCAATATTTGAAGAACTGGCCTTGTTCTTACGCCTCGATGACTTTGAGGATGTTTTGACTTCGGTCTTGCAAGTTGCGGTACGGGTCGAGGATTGGGCCTTTTTTTCCGACTTGGATTTGCCATTTTTTTCCTTCTTATCTTTACTTTTACTTTTACTTGTTCGATCATCGGAAAAATCCCCTGGAGCGGTCCGCAACGTCTGCTTAGCTCTTGCAAAAATATCTGAATTATAAAAACAAGAAATACAATTCAATGAAAGGAGACCGTATGAATAATTTGAAATGATTTACACAAACTCACAAATATAATAATAATATTATTATAAAAGTTGTGGAGTATTATTGTACGAGTGAGAAAAACATACCTGCAAAATTATCTACAACGAGAGCTTGCTTCTTCTTTGGTTCATCATCATCGGAAGAGTCGGATGTAATTCTTCGATGTTTACGTGGGTGTTGTTTCTTTTCAGAGGCTTTTTTACAGGGCTTACGAATAACTTCCGTTATTTTCTCAACTTGACCATTTGTACTATTACCAAAATCCACAAGAGGTTGAAGTGAATACATGTGATTTGAATTTGTATCTACTACTTTAATGGAATCTGAACTTGATGAGTTTAGACAAATTTCCATGGGAGACTTTGTTTCTACAGTCACATGTGCATCTTCTTTGATTTTCTTAGGCTTCCCTCTTGGTTTCCGAGGAGTCACAACTTCTTTTACTACCTTTACTTTTGAAGTTTTACTTGCTCGAGTAGGCCTGGAAGCGTACATTTTAATGGAGCACTGTATTATATATATATATATATATAATAAATAATAATAATAACTGTTACAGAGAGATTTAAAAATTGTTAAAACTTTTTCTTTCATTAACTATGTAATATCACATTAATTAAATAACTAGTTTCCTTTCACATTTACACACGTGTAGACTACATGTTTAAGTACATATATATACGTTAAAACTATCAACTTTGAATCATACATGTCTATAATGTATTATCTTGATTATCTTGTCTAGTGTGCTTCTGATGATGGTTGATGGTGATACACGTCAGCTTGCTATGATTTTGGATTTCGATATTTTGATAATCAACCTGTTGACCAATAAAAATGACAAACTCAATTAATACACAAATCATTTAAGCAATTAAGTTCCACATAGGTATTAGGTATATGCAAAGTAATATCATTATCAACTTGACCTGTGGCCCATGTCAAATAAAAGTTATGATATTTACAATATACATTATTTGTGGAGGGAATTTGCTGTCGACCAATTTTGTGTTTACACACTATAATAAAAATTACGTAACATATGTACATGTAATGGATAAGGCAAGGGTACTTACAATTTGATAAGTCTTTACAATAACTATATTCCTATGTTGTTGATTTAACGGACAATTAAAGTTATAATGATTCCAATTACATTCGGACAAGACATGACAAAGAACGCAATTTTCTGCCTGTTTATGAAATTCATGTCTTAAATTTTCCCTTTTATGCCCGCAAGGATAGCAACAAGACTACCATTTTGCATTCCATAAGCAAACAAAATTTTGATTTCCCTATTTTTTGCGACTAATCAAAACTTGAAACGGTTGTAGACAAAACGACGACAACAATATTATTATAGCAAATTATTAAATCATACTTATAAAGTCATCAACTTTCACCCGTAAGTCAAATTCTCTTTTGAGATTTAATTTCATTCTAAAGTTAGAAGCGAATTTTAAGCAGTTAATGGGGAATTAACTAAAAAAAGTCATTATGTACATTGGAAATAATAAATTAAATAATATGATTTACTTACGTGGAACTCATTATCTCTTTACAATCATTAATTTGGGATTTTCCATCATCTCTTTGTCTCTTTCAGACTGCGGAAAAGATGGTCAACGGCAAAAATAGCAAAAAGAAAATAAAGAAATTAGATCCACACGCTCTGAAATTAAAATAAGAATTCTCCGTATTCACAGATTGTGAAGAATACTTGAGAACCTATACATGTTTGTTTACATTGGGATTTACATAATAATTACAGGTAGGTAATACTATCATGATCATGAGGATTATATATATCAGTGAACAATGCAACTCAGATATATTTATTATGATTTATGATGATTGTTTGCACACTCAGTGTATTTGTCGTATATCTTTACATAATAATTTTATGCTACATATTATGTATGATAGATGAGATGAGGAGAGAACTGAATTTGAATAAATTATCGATTGAATACTAATTAAATTAGTAAATAAATATGAATGATATACTCCACAACTTTCTGTTTTCCCCATCTTCAACGTCCATTTGTATTCAGTATTGAAGTACATACTATGTATTTCTTTGAAAACCTCACAGTATTTATAAGACATCTTAACCTTGCTCACATCAGTCCAAGTTCAAGTTCAACAGAGATTAGACACGCAAAATTTCTTTAATTGTGGATTTTGGCAAATGAACTAACGAAAGTTGGTCTTAGAGTAGATTTTTCAATTTTTTTTTTATACCCGGGCCGTGTAAATTCTGACCAAGATGATGAACGACAAGTTTCTACTAAAACTCACAGTGAGTATACATTACATTACATATATACAAGAATACACAAAAATTCAACTTAAATTTCATTTCTGCATACAATTCTAATTCTTCAACACTTTTTTTATATTGAATTACAGGTCATTTTTTCGGTTGTGTACGTTCAAATCATTGTCGCCTCCCCCCAAGACAGTGTCACAACCCCAGCTGCTGCTGCTGCTGCCACTGCTACTACCAATTCAGTTGGACATACCGAGTTGTCGGTACCATTCGATAAAGATACGATAAAAGGCTATGACTTTTCATACTCCTATTATGGTGGCATACCTCACGAGGACGATTCTGATTCTTCTCCTTCATCATCCAAACTAGGGAGTCTCCAGCCCTTGATTCACTCCAGTAATTCCAGTTTCAATAATAATTCATCTTCATCTTCTCCAGCGGAATCTGATGCAGCAGTGCCAGTACCGAGAGAGGAAATTGAAGAAACTGAAGCTACAAATCGAGATAAAAGACAAATCTCACTTGTTTTGGGTGGAGGCGGTTATCCGTATTACTCGGATTATGGAGGGTACTACCCGTATGCTTATCCCATTGGTATTGGGGGGTATAGGGGGTATGGAGGGTATAGGGGGCGTCCTTGGAGAGGTGGTAAGTTAACTAGCCGACTTAATACAATTGTCTGGTGGTCATTTAACTTCGAATTTCTAATAAACTATTTGACTTTTTGACCTATAGGATTCGGTGGCCGTGGTCGTGGTGGTGGATTCGGCGGTTTCAGGGGTAGAGGCGGTTTTGGTGGACGAGGTGGGGGTTTTGGTGGGAGAGGTGGGGGTTTTGGTGGCAGGGGAGGGGGCGGGGGTTTTGGAGGGAGAGGTGGAGGTGGTGGAGGATTTCGAGGATGATTTTTTGACCCGAACGAACCTTGCTATCTTCTTTTCCTTTTTATTATTGTACATGCTTCGAAATCAAACTCGACAAGAAACGCATAAATGTGATATAAAATAAAACGCTTTGAACTTAAAAACAGTCTCTTGTTGAAATTGCATGAGTTCATGAGTTCATGACATCTGATTTATTGGCAATTTGTACCAAGCAAAGATTCATGAAATTTCAAATTTGCAAATTTATCATCGGCCTTGAAAACTTTCCCTGTTTTTTCCATTCGATTTTCCGTGTTTGCATTTTTTGCATTCTCAATTCTGATTCTGAATCTGACTCAATCTGAATTCTGAATCTGACGATGAAACTGAAGAAGAAAACAACTGGTCTATGGACTTTCTATTCAATATACAGATACATAATATTTCATACAGTATGTATATATATTATATAAGAAAAACAACAAAGGATAACTGTAACTTTTTTTGCACTTGTACATATTCAAATTCAAAACAGAGTTTTTTGACAGTGTGAAATTAATGCACGAGCACGCAATATGACTATAAAAATCAAGCTAAAATATCCCATCGACAATTCAATGAACGATCTTGAACATTTCATCATAATTTAATCCAATCACCGATTCCACATGCATAATAATCAAATACTCATACATTAGTTAGTAAAGTTCAATTGATTTCAAGTCAAAAACGAAAGGTCGTTCGCTATATTCCGTGTGCAGATGCAAATCATGAATCAGCCTTTTTGTTTTGGGAGCTGAATCCTTTCGCTACTAAAATTTTAGTCTTTACAAAAGCAGATAAATACATATATATATAGTCGTTTTCTTTTTCAGGCAGTTAAAATTAAAACGTTCTCGAGTCCGTTTTTCCGGACTTTTCACCCAAATTCAAAGGGAGTAAGGGAGACATTTCTTAATAGCAAACCCAAAAACGTAAGTATTCATCATTACGTACAATTTTATTTATTTGAACGTGTGTATGTGTGCATGTGTGTGTGTGTTTTGTTCATTTTTTTTGCCTCGGGTGACTTGAACGTAAATAATAGGAAATCATTAATATTAATGGAGACGAATTAGCTATTCACAAATGGCCGAGAACTTACACACGTTTTTATCTACACATAGCTATTTTATTTGGAATAATAATCATCACGATGATGATAATAATAGTAATAATAATGATTACAAGTCCGTGTAGAATAATTTGCTCAAGGAAAAGGAACCCTACAGAAATTACACGCTTCAACCAGAAAAATTATATCATTCAATATTCTACATTTTCTGAAGTGTATACAGTTAGAAACGGCTGGAACCTAAAAGAGAGCTCGAACTCTCTAGTTGATTGTATTTATAGTCAACGGGGCATAAAAAAATATATGTGTTGCTAAAACTAGAAAAAATCTTCACACATTTAGAAGACAATGTGTTGAAATATTCTCAAAACAAAAGTTTAATTTAAATCCCTTTTGTGAAAATCGTGAAAAAATTAAGTTTGATTGTGAATACTTTTTGTACAATAAGTATTTGGTAGAATTACATACGTTTTAAAATGGTGAGTATTGTCAATAATAGTACGGCGACGTTACCAATGTCTCTCAATTGTGAAGATACCTCATCCATCTTAAATTTCTCTCATCTCAAACCCAGATCGTAAGTAATTCATCATTACAATTTTTTTTTTCCTTTGAACGTGTGTATTTTGTTCATTATGTTTTTCCTCGGGTGACTTGAATGTAAATGTGTGTGAAATGAGAAAAAAGTTAGAGAACAAACTGTGGACTTGTAATTTTATTAAATTGAGAATTTTAGTATATTTTGCTCAATGTAAATTCACTTATTTATTTAAACGTATGTACGAAAATGCAATTCCCTCTTCACTGGTTTTTAATTGTATAGAATTAAATTACAAAAATATTATATTCTGCAGATGGAAAGATTTGCGACCTTTTGAGAAAATCCTCGTTTTCATTGTTGGACTCGTCTCGATAATCAGTTTTGCACTGATCATTGCTGTCGCGTGTCTTGGAGCCAAATTGAGTATGAATTTTCAACTTTGTTCTTGGAATTTTGTAATGAGTTTTTAATTTGAATTTAGTCAACTGTCAAATGTGGCGAATGAATTTTTTTTGTAGACAAGATGGAAGACTCGTTATTGCATGCAACTGCTCAAATAAAACCATTAAATGGGAACTCGACAACTCTCCCATCCCATAATTCCAGTACGACCACCACGGATAAAAACCGGTTTTCATCCACAACAATCGTCCCGCCAACACATCACGACAATTCCACTAGAGTCACAACAAAAGGTCCGAATTCTAGTAAACCGACTCTCTCTCCTCCAGTGAAATCTTCCTGTTCCCGATTTTGCTTGGAACCAGAGTGCACCATCGCGGCTGGAGAGATTTTGAGAATCATGGACTTGTCCGTCGATCCTTGTCAGGATTTTTATCGGTTTGCTTGTGGGAATTGGAGAGAGCGGAATCCGATACCCGACTCCAAATCCCGGTAAGTAAAGAATTTATTTCTGCACAAATACACACATGTAAATCATATACTTAAGCTACTGCAAATTTAAGTACGGCTTCATGCTTCATGATTTGATGTTTTGTACACACACAGACACGATCAATTCGAGGTTTTACAGGATCGAATTTACACTCATATACATTGTAAGTAAATGAAGAAACTACAAATTGTATCCATTTGATTGCTAAACGGAATTTGAAGCTACATATATATGATTCTTGTTTTTCAAAAGCTATTTTGGAATCTGAACCTGATGAAATCAGTGACCCCGAACCCATTCACATGGCTCACAAATTTTACACTGAATGTAAAAATCAAAGTACGTTGTAAACCTTAATTAAATTACATATATATTAAATGGAATTCAACTGGAATTTTAGTGGATTTTATTGGATTTTATTGTGGTTTAATTAAAATATAATAATATATGTACAGAGAATGAGAACAATTACACGGTGTTGAAGTATTTTGTGGAGCATTTGATGGGGGAATTTGAGAAGGATGTTGGGAAAACTTTGGGCCATATCCGACGAGCCCTTGGAGGAAATTTTCTATTTACTCTGTATGTCGGGCTGGATGAAGCAAATCCAATAAAACATGCAATTTACGTACGTGACAATGTCTTTTATTTTCTAATAATTATTATACAGATATCGTACATGTTTCACGAAAATTTATGCCAATCCTTTACTTTACTTTTGTAGCTGGATCAACCGGTTTTTGGAGTCCCTCGCTCTCAGCTTATCGCCAGTTATCATTATGAAAACCAAGTTGTCGAAATGTATGAAGTACTCATCAGTGAAATGTGGATTAAAATATTTGGGAATGATGTCCATCGGGCTCAAGAAGCGGCGACCAACGTGATTTACATTGAGAGGATGCTCGCTGAGATCTCAACCAGTCCAGAAAACCGAACAGAGAAAGCAAATTTGTATAGTGCCATTAATGTTCAAGAACTCCACGAAATCACGGAAGCCCCTGACATTGTAAATTTTTTTCATAATTTGTCATCGAAAAAAATCTTACTACCGCACCAGTGCGTTAAATGAATTTTACAGTTTTATTCTGTTTTTGCATATTTCTGTTTAGGCAATTTCTTGGGAAAGTTATTTTGAAGAGGTCTTCTTCGAGATTTATGATCCTACCGAAGAAAAATCCACATGGAATCGAACCACAGTGATTGTACGGGATCCCACATTTTTTAATGGGTTGGACTCTGTTCTGACGGGCAATCATTCTGCTGCAATGCTCCGTAAAAGGATTCCCATATATTTGCATACAGATATTTTCCCCATATGTATAGAAAAAGAGGTATAGATGCAGATTTCCATTTTCCATGAGTCTTTTCTTCTTCTTTTTTTTCAGATGATTTCTTGACGTGGAAAATCATTTTTGCATTGGCTTCAGATGTCTCAAGTGAACTGAGAGATGTCCTGCTGGATTTTGATGATATTCTATTGGGTTCTGAAGTACAGGATCCATTGTGGAAAATATGCGTGGAGCAAACCAATTCATTTTTTGGTATGGCTCTTTCCTATCACTACGTTCAAGAATATTGGGATGAAGAAAGCAAACTGGAAGTTGGTGTTGTTTTGTTCCACATTTCAAAAATGTAAATATTTTTTGAAAAAAGTCGAGGTGATTATAATTATTTTAATGCTCATTTTCGAATTTCTTAAGGTTCAAGGGATTATTCAAGAAGTAAAGAAAACTTTGAAGAGAGCCTTGACGTCGGATCGTGAACTTGATTGGATGACGAGATCCACCAAACGGAAAGCGATAGACAAACTTGACAAATTAGAAATTCATATTGGACATCCGGATTGGCTTGTGGATGGGGAACATGTCCAAAATAAAACATTATTAACTACTAATCTGATGGATTATTATTATCATGTGAGTTCTTTTATCAGTATTCATGTTTTACTGAACAAAAAGTGCCAAAGTCATATTTTATAATTTCCTATATAAATGCGCGCATTTCAGTTAACGCTCGATCATGAAAACGATCATTTTGACAATGTAATTGAAGTTTTGGAGTGGAAAAGTCGAGAGGCTTTGAAACAGTTTCGACACGACAGAGCTCATAGCAAGTAAGTTTACAAAGATTGAAATCAAAGATTTTCTCACTGTTCATTAATTCATTTGAATTGAATCATTTCCATAAAAAATTCGGAACGTTTTTTCTTTAACTCCTCCTTTTAGCCGATGGTTGATTACTCCAACGACTGTTTCTGCTCAGTATTCAGTGGTTCAGAATTCCATTGGTATATATATCTGAAATTTAATTAACAATAAAATAAGTACAATGAAAATTCTCTAGCTACTTATATTGCTTTTAGTCTTCAGATTTTGACAAAATTTTTTATTTTTCAGTTTTACCTGCTGGGATTCTTCAAGTTCCATATTATGGGCATTACAAAAGCTACGGAGGACCAACTCATTTACAGTATAACAAATTTAACTATAAACAATTAATTAATTGAATTTAAAAGATCAAAAACGTTTTAATAATAATCTGAAATTATATAGATATTTGAATTATGGGGCGATCGGATCCATCATTTCTCACATTATTGTCCATGTGATCGATGACAAAGGTACTTATGTGAATTGAATTCAATAGCCCTTCAGGAAATCGGAAGTCTAATTGTTGTTCATTCATTTCATATGAGTGTCTTAATAATTTTGTATATATATATAGGACGTGAATATGATTCTCATGGGAGTCTGAACGAGTGGTGGGATTCTGAGACAAAGAAGAATTATGAGGAGAAATCAGATTGTTATACGAAAGCTTACACAAGTTTCACAACACAAAATTTCACTATTCCTGTAAGCATATGACGACCAAATTTTCAATTCATTTCATATACCTATATTTATGGTATCCAAATTCCACACAATGACATGTACATTTTGACTTGATATACATACACGTAGATTCACTGGAAGAGAACAATGGTTCAAGAAAGCATCGCGGATCACATTGGGTTGAGGATCTCTTATAGAGCGTATCAATCCTACGTTCATTCATTGAACAATAAGGAAGAAGTAGGAGATCATCTTTTACCTGGTTTCAGTAATGAGACTCAATCCAAACTGTTTTTCTTATCCTATGCTCAGGTATACTTATCAATTTACATTACACTGATAAATATATTCATCAGTTTGAGTGCAATCAATAATCAATTTGTTTTGATCGTATTTCCAATTTATATAGATGTGGTGTAGTGCATATAGATTGGATGATCTGAAATCGGATATTAAATCCGGACTTTATACACCTTCACAATTCCGAGAACACGGAGGACTTGAATATTCTCCAGATTTCCTTAAGACTTGGTCTTGTCCGAGTTCATCCCAAGACCATTCTTGTAATGTATGGTGAAATTATTATTAATAATTAAATATATGCATATATATTTTATCGAGTTGATAGTTTGAGAAACATTCCTTTTGTCCCTTTTTCTGTTTCTGTTTACCTAATTTCAAGAAGAGAAATCGCAAAATAAATCAATCAGTATTACAAAACCTTTTACAAATTTGATTTCCGCAATGAGAAACTGAAAAATTCTTTTAAAAAAAACAACAACAAATTTATTACAGTTTTCGTGCTTATTTATACAAAAATAATGACATGTATAAAAATATAACATCCACATCATAATATGTAGGAGAAAATAGAAAATATTGCATTGTTAAGTAAAGATCACAGAGATTATTTTAATTAAAATAATAATTGTCGAACAAAAACGTACGTTTTGCGCGTTTAACTTTGGCTGTGATGTGATTCTGTTTGAGCTCAATCTCTGGGTGTTAATGCTGAGAAAGGATTCCACCAGGCTCCAGGCTTTTTATCCACTTCAATCTGCTGATGACCATGATGATGACCGTGATGATGACCGTGATGGGGATGATGTCCAAGATGATTATGATGGTGAGAAGGATGATTATGATGGGGATGGTGAGAAGGATGATTATGATGGGGATGTTGAGGATGAACATGAGAATGTGGATGATGGGATGCTTCCGGTTTTAAAATGGGTACTTGAGGCCCCGAAAGACCGCTAGTTATAATTGGAGGATTGACATGAGGGTAAATTGGGGGACCAAACGGGACGGAATGTGAAGGCCAACCATGACCTGGATAATGACCAGGGTACTGTCCGTAAGACTGATGACGATGATACTGTGGATATTTATTATTAACAAGTCCAAGCTCAAAAAGTAAAGGCTTGTTTGTTAAAACTGATGCTGCTCCAAATGCCGCTATGTGAAAACAAAACCAATCATTTTTATATCTGTATATTTATTTTTATTATGTACTTAGTTTACTCTTTACGGTTGTTTCTCTGTAATGTAATTCATTAAATTTATTACCTAGACCGGCGATCGGTGCGGCGAGGTACCCCGGATGTATTGAAACTCGGAATCGCTTCTTTGGGTAGTGATCTAATTGTATATAGTAATTAGCAAAACAGGGAAGAAGAATTTGGTAGCATTAGAATTATTTTTGACAGTAATATAGTAATAACAATAATATTTATGTAGTGTAAAATATTTATGTAGTGTAAAATATTATATTTACCTGGTGGGTAATAAGGACCAAGATACGGATTGTGATGACCACCACCAAAACCATAGCCATTTTTTTGAACCCCACGATTTGAAGATGACTCGCTAGCATCAGCAGTTGAGCCACTTCCTTTGACATCCGTTGCAGTGGACACAGTCGTAGAATGCCCATTTGTTCCAGACTGATACCCTTCATTGTTATTGTTATTACTAATGTAGCCAAAGCTGTGACGATGACTTTGAGGATGACCATTGTAAATACTATTACTATTGTATGGATCTCGATCTCTATATCGATCTTTGGTTGCACTTTGAAAGCTGTCTTCATCATCTAGATGAAAGAATTGTTTCGTATCATAATTTTGATGACTTCCTGACGTAGCCGAACCAAAATGAGAACTTGGTTGTAATTGTTGCCACTCATATTGATTATTACTGTGATGATGATGAGGATGATGATGATGATGATGATGATGTTTTACTGCTGACTCTCCATTTTTCTCCGTTTTATTATGATTTCGATTCGGACGATAATAACTGTTGAATTTGTCTACTAAATACTCATTTAATGGCCAGATTGGTCTTCCATGTGAATAATCATAGCCTGGATCTTCCAAAATATTTAGAGACGGTAAACTCGGAAAGTCAATTGTTTTTCCGGCTGGTGCTGGCGCTGGAGCTGGAGGTGGAGCCAATGTTGACGAGGACCAAACTGAAATATTCAATTCACATTTTATATAGTTCATCTTGAACCTTACCGTACATCGATATCATGTTTTGATTTTAACAGGAATATAATTACCTGGACCGTCCTTGTTGTGGTTGTCGTTATTATTATTATTATTATTATTATTATTATTATTATAGTTGTTTTGATCATCATCAGGATTCCAACTTTTGAGATCGTCTTCATCTTCATAACGATTAAACTGATTTTCATTGTTTGAATACCTTTTTTCCAATTTATTGTCGTTATTATTCGCACTGTTTTTTGCCCAATTAAAACTTGGACTTGAACTTGAACTTTGAGCTAAGAGATTTGAATTTGACGAAAAAGGACTTGAAATTTTATTATCCTCACCGAAATTTTCTTTTCTTTGTGTCACAAATTCAAATGATGCGGGTTCACTGTTGTAAAAAGATGGGGAATTGCTGTTGTACCCTCCGTCACAAAAATTAATGATAATTCCTGGAGAAAGAAGAAGAAGAATGAAAACACTCCAGTTCCATGTCTCCATTGAGAATGGCCAACTTCGTATGATGAAGGCCATGGTTTTATTAGTATGTAGTATTATTATTATTATTACTATTAATAACAATAATCGTAATTTTTATTTTTTGAAGTCAAATGCAAAATGTTTCCCTATCTTTTCCGTACTCTATCCATTTGGAATGAAGAAAACAATAAAAAACAAACAATTAAAAACGATCTGAACTCGTCAAATAAACTAATTAAATCCTCAAGTTAATTGTCACTCGTTTTGGTTTTGGTGTCACTCGTCACTGTCCAAAATGTCAATCCAAAATCCTGAGTGTGTCCTTTGTCCACTGCTGAGAGAGAGACGAGACAAAAATCTCCTCAAGTTAAGACAAAGACAAAAGTGTGACTGGTCTCAAATCCAAAGTAAAACTCAAATTAAGTTGAAAAGTGTAATGACAAGTTCAAAAAAAAAAAAAACCAAGTTGAATTTGAAGAGGGTTCAAACAAAAACTAACAATAAGGCACAGAATACAGAAAATGAGGGGAACCCACACACCCATCGGTCACTTTTCATCTCTACTCTAACCATCGTATCGTCGTCATCATCATCATCGTCATCATCATTAAATTATACCTGAGAAAACCCAAAACAAACAAAAAAAAAACTTAATATCGCTTTCTGTCCCAGTCGTTCTGCTCGAAAAACTTGGAATTCAAACAGCGTCATAGTTCTCCTCAAATTATTGTGACCATAAGTATGAATGAACGACAAACGACAACACAATTTGTTTTGTGATGATTTTTTTTGTTTAACTTTCTAACTCCTTCCCAAAAATTGAGATTCGAGATTCCCAATCCTCAACTGTCTATATGTACAAAAAAATAAATGAGACAAGAATAAGTGATTAGCTTAAAAAAAGTAGATAACATTAACATTTTGGTCCGATAACATGTGACATTTCCTTAAACTCCGTTTAACGAAAGAACTATACAACCAAAAAGCGATTGAATGAAATGATTGAAATCCCGGGGTTCTTTTCTGTACAAAAATTTCCAGTTGTTTGTTGATTCCTGTTCTTGTTCTTTTTTCATATATCCATATTGCAGAAGCCAAATGGACCAGCTATAGAAGTTGTGTGTGAATTTTCGGGAATATCGCAAAAAAAGAGTTTTTTTTTCAGTTGTTTTTGTTTAAGCTCAAAAGCCTATCTCAACACAAACCATATTTGAGCTTTCATAAATCTAATGATAGATAAAAAAAGAAGAGAATCCTTCCTCATCTCAATCTATGTACATATAGTTTTAAAAATATGTGTAATCTAATTTTTCATTATGAATAGTGAAAATTGTTGACTTTTCTGATTATCCTAATGATAGTCGTTAGTGCTTTGGCTGTATTTCCGCTCTAATAAAATGTGCAAAAAAAAAAAATAATAATAAAATCTCCTCATCCTGTCGTCAGTACATATAAGTATATTCTGATCTTCATTCGTCAAGCTGTGTGATCTCTATATGAGTCAGACTTTGACACTGACATGGTGACTGACTTTTGACTCGTACATTTTGTGTCCTGTATTGAGTCTTCTTTTCTCTCTGTGTTTTTTTTACGCGTGTTATCGTTTGTGGTGTGTTCACATATATATATTTACATTAGTCGGCACGAGCAACACAAAAACGACCATATAAATGCATTAAATGCTAAATGTTAAATGTTAACTGTTAACAGACAATGAAACAGAAAATTGATGCGGATTCAGAATTTGTTGATGGTTGTTTCTAAAAATTCTGTGGGAGTGTCTTCTTTTTAGTTAGCTGCTATATATTATATAGAGAACGAGCAAAGTTGATGACTATATATTGAATGATAAAGTTATTAAAACTTTCTCTACACAGTTGACAATGATTCAAGATCAAGAGTTTATATCGACGGCTGTGAGAAATCGAAGCAGAGGTGTGAATGTGAAAAGGAAAATGAAAGGATTACATTGGAAAGATAAGGAAATACAGATATAGAAATGAAGAGACGAGGACGAGGAACATATTTTTATGTGAATGATGTCGCTTTCAATTTATTTTATGTTGATGCAGTCACAACACCCATCACAAAACTGATAACATAAACAGAAAACAGAATACGAATATATCTGTACATACCTAAAGTCATAATTAGCTAGTGTTCGTGTGACGAAAGAGAGGTTTCTTGTCTATATATTTATTTAAGCGTCGGCTACCACAGCAGAAAGATTACAATCTCTATATATGAAGAAAATAATTATATGTCTGTGCGTCTGATGTTTCTCTCATCTCTGATTTTGTGCATGAAAGTTAACTTGTGCAAAATATTTTGCTCTGTGCGGAGGCCATGCAAAAATGAAAGAGAAAATGAAAGAGAAAGAGAAATTGCAAAACATATTCAAGACAAATTCAAAACAAAAAAATTCGCAAAGTTGTCTGAGTCATAATCTAAATATGTTTGCATTCAAAGTCTTCTTGGTGAAACATGATGAAATATGAAATGTGAAATAAAAAGACTTTCAAGTTTAAACTCAAATCCATTTAATTTTTTTAATCCATTTGTGGTGCGTTTTATATGCGTAAGAACAATTTAAAATTTGACTATATACTTACTTGAAATCTTTCTGAGGTTTTTTTACGGATTTTAAATGGGGATAGAAATAGTAAATGATGTTGACTCTGTGGAAATTGAAATGATAGTTGATGAGAATGAGC
>JAIUND010000613.1:0-61203 GCA_034699125.1 Gisinianus flammeolus
ATTTTTCGAGAGCTTGCACTAGATAGAAAGCAAAAAATTTCAAGTTTACACTAGATAGAATTGGAAAAAATGTGAGCTTTCCGGTTCTTTTTTTGGTACAAAAGAAGCACTGGTTGTATATATACTTGCGTTGAGGCTGTGACTACTGTAACTGTATATGTCGTGTGTCGAGTGTGGACGAAGGACGAAGTGGAGAAGAATCTTCTGTGAACCCTTTCAATTTGTGTCTATGTAGAATTGTTGAATATGTACTTTTTGGTCTCTTATTGTTTAGTCTCATTGTCTCTTTGTCTTTGGTGTAATTGGCAAAGGAAATAAATGCACTATCTATATAATGAGATGGAATAAATATTAATGACATTTTTTTTTGTCTTCTTCTTCTTCTTCAAACGTGTACATGATGCTTAAACTTCCTTGACTTGAATTTCCAAATACCGAATTCCAAATTCCAAATTCCGATTTCAGATTTCCGAATTAGAATTAGAATTCGGAAAAAAAAGAAGTTTACAATGATTTACCGTCCCGAAGTTTTCTCTTTGTAATTTTAATTTACAATCTATACAAATGCAATTGAATAAGTAGAATGGAAATACCACAATTAAAATTGAGCTTGAATTACTTATTGCCAAAAAGACATGAACATTTACAATATGCAGGCAAATAAAAACGATTGAATTCTGGTATAAATTTGACGGGGACATTGCGTGAGTTCGACGCCGCTTGAAACGTATTTACAAGAATTTCGCACCACCTAAATGATATGGCAAATATTTCTCTTCCCGTTCTTTCGCGAATCGTACCTAATTAATGAAGTTCTCTAATTAAATTAGACTAATTTACACACATGACATTGAAATCCCAATTTGAAAAATGACTAGAATTTTCACTCTAAAAAACTTTTCTCGGTCAAAAAACAAAACAAAACCTAAAAGCGGCGAAATGAGGGGAATTCTTCTGGTTTTACACAGAGATTTGTGTAAGATATTAAAATTAAATATATATATATATATATATATAGGTAAATGAAATGAGAGGATGAATGGGACCAAGTCTTTAAATCCAAATGAGAATTTTTAGATAAAGACCGTAACGAAAGAACAATTCATGTCGGAGCTTCATGTACATTATTTATGCGTGTTCTTCTGGTGGTGGTGGTGGTTGTAAAATGTAAAATGGGAAGTGGGCCCACACCCACAGTGACAATGCGTACAATGTGATAACATTATAGACTTTTAAACATATTACATTTGCTTTACATATGTCAATCGCTGTCGGAGTCCGATTGTCATTGCAGCACTCTCTCTCTCTCTCTCATTCTCTCGCGCGAGCCAAAGTCACACACACACACGCTCACAATTACACATGAATACATGATGATCATCCCTTATAGAGATAAGTAAATTCTGTACCTACATAAACTGATAGTTGTGGTTGTCATGTCCTATTCCTATTTGAGTATGTATTTCTGTTGTACAGATATTTTATATACCTTTTCTCTTGTTCCATTGTTGAATGTAAGATACAGATGTATTTGTTGTTTAGTAGTTTTGTAGTTTTGTACCTGTGTGGAGTTTGACGGGAAGGTTAGACTCGAGACTTTGAGACTTGAGAGTCGAGTTAAAGCCCAGTTTCAAATTTCACATTTCAAATTACCTTTTACAACATCTTTTAAGTTCATCTCGAATTGTTTATCATTTATCATGTTCCTCCCCGCTCAAGGAATATCCCTATACACTCAATTTTCCCTCCTTTCTTTCTCCTTCTCTCACTCACGATCAGTCACTCAAACACTCAAACCTCAATCCTTTTGCTACACATTCCTACTCAATTTATTGTTAATCTATACACCGATACTACAATTTGTAGAGACTGGATATTACTTGGCAGACATCAGCAAAAAAAAATATCTACGCAAATCCTTATTGTTAGTGATGAACACAAGTCACTCAATTCTTAATTGAATTATCTAATTGAATATGGACTGTTACTGTTACAATAGAAATTTGGAAGATTTTCAGACAAAATATAGTCAGAATTCTACAGATACATTTCCCAAATAGCAATTTGGGGGGCTTCAAATTAAATTTGTAGGACTTGAACGCCAAACACTTTTTAGACGGCAATAAATCCGGATTCCTGTAGTAGATGGCTTTTTCAAAAACAGGTAATGTTAATTGTACGAAAATTAAGCAGGTAATGCAAAGCGAAAAGAGCTGCGTAAAGTTAAACTGATGGGGAAATCTGTATGTATCTGTAAAATACACATTTTTAGATCATACATAAATATTTTTGGTTCATAATATACTGATGAATGGAAGTGTGTAAAATCCTAATTCTAATTCAATCTGTATATTGCAATTATTGCTGGTTAATAATGACAATGCACTCACGCTCAATCTAACACTCGAGCTTTGGATTTGACTTGGACTTGACTTGACGTTGGTTTCCAATCTCTCTCTCTCTCTCTGTCTCTCTCTCTGGGTCTGAAATCTGAAATCTGTGAAATGATTCGGCACATTCCGAGCCTCCTTGGTGTCCTCTCACCTTTCCCAAAATCACCATTCACCTCTCTCTCTCTTCATCCGATAACATCACTTTTCCAAATTTAAATTCAAATCCCAATAGCTCAACCACAGAATAACCCTTTTGATTCTAATTTCTCATTCTCATTCTCATTCTCTCTCTCTCTCTCTCTTTCATTCTTTGTCACCTGATGCTGTGTAAGTGTGTCTGTGTCTGTGTCTGATGGACGAGTAAGTACTTGAACCAAATAGACATGGAAATCCTGAGACCTGAACACTATACAATATACAATGAATTCTCTCATTCAACATGCATGACAATTACAATTACAATTACCTACTCAAATCACAATCACAATCAAAATTAGCATCAGAGTCCACCTTCAATTTATTAAATTATTTTTGGCACAGGCAGACGAACGACTGACGAGTCGTCAGTGACGACTGAGAGCACAAACAAATCACCATTGCAATTACAATTAAATAATTAATACTATTGCTCCGTCTTGTCATTGAATCATCATTATTATTATTATTATTATTATTATTATTATTATTGCTTCAGCTCAATCGGCAATTGCCAAGTCACTTGAGCATAATAAATAATAAATTGTCACTAAATGAAATTAGATTTACAATTGTAATTGTAGGTACAACACAGTTTTTTCGTTTACATAATTTATGTATTTAGAGTCTTTTTAGACGCGACTGACGATGAAATGAAATGATTATTCTGCTTCAATTCAACGCCGTTTGCTTTCTACACCGGTATTTTGGGGAATACGCAACGTAAGATATAGAGCTTCCGGTTTCATTTTCCTCTACATTTTCTACGAAAGTTTTTGAATAAAATCAATAGTAATTCAAGTGTCATCATAAATTGTAGATTATTATTGCTAGTCGTATTTTGTGTTGGAAATCCTAATTCTGAAAGTCGTCATTTGATTGTGATTGTGAGAAATGTGAGAATTGGGAATATGGAATGAAAATGATGAGGAAAATAGAGAGAGAGAGAGAAATGTAAATAAAAATTGATCTTTTTCCTAGAGGAGGGCTTTCGTGGTCATGGCAATAGAAATAGAATAGGAAAGTGGGCGGGGTCTGACTTCTCACACACGAATTCATCGTCCTCTCACAGCCAAGGCAATATCCAGAGCTCCGAAACTATAATGTACCTATTGCCTATTGTGCATAGATACTTCGTACTTACATAGATGTACCAACTGGGCTCGCTATGTATGTTCAAGCTGCGTATGTATCTACTCGACGATCAAGTACATATACAGAAACAGATAGACATGGGGAACTCTCTTGGAAATGAAAAGCCGTACCGGGCTTTTTCTACTCTACATCGAGAGTATAGACACAGACACACTACAAATACACTACATACATTGCATTCGTATTGTGAGCATATAGTTTTGAGAGTTTGAGTATAGTTGTTGAGTGTGTGTGACTGCTGTGAGCTCACGATCAGTCGGTCGCGTATACACACACGAGTTTCCAAGTGGAAAGTGAATTCACAATTTTGAATTCGAATTTTGTAGTCAGTCAGCCAGACGGTGGACGAAGGGCACACCAAACTTACACTACTTCAACTCAAACTCATATCTATACACAACAGAGCAGAGAGCCAAAAAAATACACATACATACACACAAAAACTGTAATTCGGATTCCGGATTTTGTTCCTCATGCAATTGAATTCAGAAAATACAATCGTTGGTATGTCATCTATTTGATGGAATCGAGTGACAAGAGCTCTAAAAAGTATAAACGGCGTTCAACTTGAACAAAATTATTACATTTTATTACATGTTCAATTTATTTCCGTGCTGTGTGTGCTAGTTGAATTAATTTATCTTCATTTCAAGTGAACATTTTGCAAGTTAGAAAACGAGAAAAATAATTCAAAATCTTCAAATTACTCCAAAAATATCACTCCAAAAGCTACAGACTTTTGTGCTATATATACATTCAGAGTGAATTGAGCAAATAAAATAAATTAATATAAATACAGATTAAAATAAATACGGATTTTTGTGGAGTTTCAACGTCACTCGTAAGTTTTTCCTTAAGACAAGTCCTTGGGGGTAGGAAACTATGAAAAACCGACATTTGAGAGGGAAATCGTTGTGATTTTGATAAAAAAAAAAGTGAAGCATCAGGTGAAAAGAGTTAAAGAGTGAATTGGGAAAAAAATAGGGGAAAGAAGACATTAGACATTTCCATTTCCATTTCCCTTGAATGCTCAAGTATCCATAGAAGTCGAAAAAGAAGAAGACGGAGAGGAAAAAAGGCAAAGAACCCAGAACCAAGACAATTAAATAGACTCGGATAACAAGGCTTGACTTAACTAACTCGAAGGTAGGACGAGCGAGTTTGGAATTTGCTATCAAGCTCGTGCCCACCAACCATCCGATTGGAATGGAATGCAAACTACGAGATACCAGAATCTAAAAGAGAGAGAGAGAGAGACCAACTTCTTCTATCCCCAAACCCGCACACAAACACACACACACATATAGACACACACATAGGGAGATCAACTCTAATTTCTGATGCAAACTCGAGACTCGGAAACTCAACTCACAAACCAAAACCATACCCCAAAGCTAAAGTGCATAAACGATAGAAAAAAAACCCGGAATCTAAATCCACTTCCGATTTCATAATCCACTTCATCTGCTTCTCTTTTGAATTCCTACATTAAGAACTGTACAAGAATTATTTTCAACTCTTTTATCGCTGGTGGCTCACTCTTTAAAAAGCATTAAACGGCGTCCAACTTGACCATAATTAATTCTTCAATAAAATAAAATAATAAAATGCATTTACAACGATGAATTGGAAATTGAGTCAATCTGCACTCAGCAATTAAAAACAGCAAACAAGGCTTCGTTCTCATTGGACAAAGAAATCGAAAAGGAAAACGAACACGACAAAAACTAAACAAAACAAACTACAAAAAAATTATTATCAACATTCAACATCCTATTAAAATATTAAAACGTATAGTTAAAAAAACGTCCTCATGATTTTCTAGTGGAAGTTGAAGTGGAAAGTGCGAGCTAATAAAATATTAAATTGATGACTAATCAAAAAGTGACTTTGAAATTGAAATTGTTTCAACAATCATTTACACAGTTCTGAGTGTTCGGTGTTTACAGGTCACATCTTCCGTTCTATATTTTTCTCTCTCGCTCTCGTACGTGTAAACAAAAATGAATTTGTCACGAATTCCGTCAGTGATTCCACATTGATTGCATCGATTGCTAATCAGCTAATCACTCATCATTCAATTCTCCCTTTGTAATTGACAGATCAACAGAAAAGAAAAGGAATATATATTGTTTTGCATTCAAATTTGCCTGGAAATTCATAATAAAGAACTTAAACAAGCAAAACAATTGTATTGGAATGTTTCCCAACGAAACTCAACTACAAAACAAACAATAAAAAACCATATACAATTGTACTCTTATAAAACAGAGAGAGAAGAAAACTAATAACATTGCAGAAAAGAAAAAAAATTACATTGTGAATCAAATTTCGATCTGGTACTTTAAAAGTAGAAAGACGACGGACCAAGAGAGAGATAAAAAAGCTCTATCAGTCAGTCAAAGAGAGAGAGAAGAAAGTGAAGGCCTTCACTTTCATGGGTTGAGTTGAGTTGAGTTGCGTGTTGGCTCTTTTGACTCTTTGCATTCATTCGCTCCGTCTCCATCTCTTCTGTATTGGTTCGCCGGAAATCACAAAGCAGCAGAATTTCCTTTCTTTTCTTTAGTCGTACAGTGAAGAAGTGAAGAACTCTGAAGTTTAGTAGTAGGGAAATCTGAAATATACAGGGTTAAAACGTGAGAGAGTTTGTTCTCATCGCCAGTGTGTGTATATTCTGTAGTCTCCTCACTCTGTGTGTGTATATGTGTATATGCAAAAAAAAAGAGAAAAGAGACGAGCGATGGAAGAAATGTTAACGGCCGACTAAAAGACCACTTGAAGAAGAAGGAATTGGAATTCTTTTGTTCGGAATAATTGGAATGCCGCATGGTTTTCTGATCGTCTTCATTAAACCTCATTCTAAATTCTAACCTACATTTCCCTATTCCGATTTCCATTTCCCCACTTTTATTTTCTTCTCTACTCCAATTTTCCCTTTGTCTTTTCCCACACACACACACACACAGGCACAGGCACAGACACACATGTGTGATGTGTGTGTAATTTCCGTCTCTTTTCAACCCAAAACCCAAATAACTTGAGAGCGTCAAAAAACACGTTCTTTCCTTCCACAACTTTGTCCGTTTCATAAAGCCGGAATTCATCGTCAGTTTTCAACAATCCAAATCCAGACACTGGACATTTTTCTAAAAAAAGAAAACCCAAAACTCCAAAGTGTGAAGATTTACCAAAGAAATTGTGTGTGAGAATCCGCTGAACTTTATTTTGTCTTTCGTCGTGAACGAACTGAAACTCTAAACTTTTATAGGTTATAGAATTGTGGTGAGAGTTTAAGAGTTGACCGCCATATAAATCAAAAATCAAATATGTAACACTGATTTTTCGTGGATTCCATGAATTTAAGGAAATAAAATTAAAATTAAGAGTGAAAGTTTAAAACTGTATGAGACATGAAATTACAATGAGAATGAGAAATATAATTACGATGGGAAAATTCCTTATTGAAATCCAGAGGGATTTTCCGATTCCCCAAAACTAAATTTGTGACATTGAATTTTTTTTTTTTTTGCGATTTAATTGAAAAGGATTCACTTTGAGGATATATAAAAAAGTGAATTAATCGGTCATACATTAATTGATATATATATATATATATATATATATATATTATATATTTACACATTTTTTTCAATCAGTGCGAGTACTCCTGAAAAACGATGAGTTGTCAAACCATGTCCATTTCATATCAACCATACGCCATGTCTTATTCTTCCTGTGACCGATCCTCATCGGAAAAAGTAAGTCCTTTATTTTCATTACAAAATTCTCCCCTACTTGAAAATTTGAACCAAAATATCATGGAATAGAAACATCTGCTCTTTCACGGCGACTCAAAACACGGGAAATATTATGATCGGCGTCCAAGTCAAGCAAGAAAACTTGATATTTCTGGATATTTCTTGTAATTTAATTCCATTTTGTACAATGATTCCAAATTCCATTGTCAACTGCAATACAAATTGAATTTTTAGTCGAGTTGACTTGAAAGTTGAACTAAAAAAAGGGAGCAAGTCGGTTAAAATGTAAAAGTATCTGTACATAGGTATAGAAAATAAACGGAACTAAAAGTACAAACTATACATAAAAACAAAAACGACACCCATTAAAATATGTAACTGCCGATCCATCTTGACTCCGAATCTAAATCTAATCTTAATGATGACAACAAGGATGACTCAGATAGTCAGATAGATTTGATTTTTGAGACTCTCGAATCTCGAACGATTCATTGCAAAACTTGTCTCATGTAATTATTATTATGTAGGTATTATTATTATTGTTATTATGCAGGAATAAAATGGATCGGATTCATCAATCATGACGGGGGGGGGGATGCATTTAAAATCTAGATTTATGTTCCATCTCTTTTAGATTTCCCATTTCTTTCCACTTTGATCCTTCTACATCTACAGGATTGTCGTTGTCGTCGTGTCAGTCGTTTTGGATGTTTCAGTCCTTTATTTATTGTGTCAACTGTCAACTGCGTCGAGAGTTTCCCTTCCTCGGCAAATTCTTTACAAGAATTATTGTCCAAAATTGTGCTCTAGTCACACAAAATCGAGAATCGAGTCACAGAACATCACCACGATTGAAAAGTCTCATTTCCACATTACTTTTTATTTTATTTTACATATGTCCCTGTCCATTTCAATCGGGGTACTGATTTGGAATTTGCAAATGGCAAATTAATTGTATTTGGCTTTGAATTTTGTCCTCTCAATTTTCATCATTTCAGTATTGACTGTTTGATGTTTGCTGTGAGCGTCATTTGGGACCGCACACAATTTATCAAAATTATGCAATTAAGCAATGAGAAAGGTTAAGGAAAACTACGTGTGTGATTTAATATATCGTCTGTTAAGTTCACAAACGAACTATAATTATTTTCCTTAATTTCATTGACCTGCTCCAAAGGTCAGATGGCTGGATGCTTTGGGTCCTTCGACATTATTGTCTGCCATGACCTTTTCTGTCACCCTGAATTTTTTCAGAATTTTACCCACACAGACGGACGCAGTCGTCGCATTTCCGCAAATTAAGGAAAATCGTTATAGTTCGTTTGTGAACTTAACAGACGATATACATAGGCATTGAATTGAATCCGCGTGGGATTTTGTTCCAAGTATATAAATTGCTGCTGCATTTTCAAGTCTGTGGATCCAAATTCCAAATTCTGGGTTGTCATATATAAATATATATTTAAGGAATTAATGGTCAAATGTCTAGCGCAGAAAATGCAGTTGACATGGACACCCCCGATGACGAAATGTACAAATGGAAATATATATGACAGTTGACGATGAACAAAAAATGAGGAATGAGATGAGAGGGAATTAAAAAAATATGACCTCAAATCAAATGATTTAATGGCCAAGACAGAGATGAGAGAATCGAAATCGAGACATGAAAGTTTCTTTTTTTTGTCATACAGCATAATTTTATGGATTATGCCAAATCGAGAGCAGTGAAATTTAATAGTTTGCAATTTGCAATTTGCACTTTGCACAAATAGAAATATAGAAAGAGAAGTGAGAAGCGCTTCGTTCGTCTACTCCATTTTCTCCTTTTTCGTCTCGTGTGTATACTCACGACCGTTTTATTACAGATTTTACGACGATATTTTTGTATGTATAATTTCCATACAGAAAAAAAGACTCAGCATTTGATATGTAATGTTGTGTTTTTACGATTGATATAATTATACGACATGTCATAATTCTTCAGAGCTCTCTGTAATTTCTGTCGCGTTTCTGAGTTTCCCGAGTTCACGAGTCTGTCGAGTCTATTTGTCGCTTTATTCAAACTCCAACACACTCAATACAGAATTTCTAATTGAAATTGAAGATTCTGTCAAGTCCACACACAACAATACTTAAATTGATGGAAATAAACTGCTTTCAACCGGCTATTTTGAGAAAACTGAATATGAATTTGCAATTTACCTTACGAAAACTTCCAAGTTTCAAATCTCAAGTGCAATCGTCAGTGCACTGAATCTGTCCAAATTTAATTTTAATGGACTCAAAATCCCAAATTCGACTTCATTAAATGAAACTTTATTGAGTTTGGTCGAATTCATTAACCATGGAAAAATTTCTTATTATTGCTAGATTTCGAAGCCGTTCATACATTTAACGCAGGTGAACCCTCATTCCCAATGAAGTACAAATTCAAACTTCAGCTCTCCTACAAATTTTTGTAAAATAAATGATCGACATTCGTAGTTCCGCATGTCATCGTCACCTGTTATTTGTCATAGAACAGCCAAAAATCCAACAAGCCTAAATTCAAGACATAAGAAAACAAAATGATGGTGGAAAGTAATGGAAATGAAAACTCGTCCTCGTCCTTGTCGTTGTTTTTTTGTCTGGCAAATGCAAATGCAAATACAATAAAATCCATCATGTTCGTAAATCTGTATGTCTGTAAATCTGTAAACTAAATGGACAACAAATGAGAATTGAATTAAAAGTTAAAGGTGGTCCACATTATCGTAATCCTTGTATGTACATATAGAATATAGATAAAGTTGACCATCGTCGTCGGTAGTCTGTAGTCTGTAAAAATATTGACTGCTGTAAACTGCTGTTGAGCTGTTTAGCGTTTTTTTTTTGTCTTTGGAAATGAATATATAGGATAAAATATAATATAAATATAATAAGAATGAGAATAAGAGTATAAGGAAATAAGTAATGATAATGGTAATGAAAGGGACGGCCGGCTCCCTTTCATTTTCCCCTGTGTAGCCTGTAAAAAACGATAAACTCTTCACTAAATAGTTTGAGAGAGTTAAAATACAGAGAGAGAGAGAGAGAGAGAATTTGAAGGAGCTTTGAAGTTTGAAAAGTTGTCATTTATGTAAAAGTGCTGGTTGTGTGTGGAGTGACAGACTGAGAAAAAGAGAGAGAGAGAGAGAAACCCAGTTTGTTTGTTTACAATACAGAAAGAGATACAGATACTCATTTCAACTTCTTCTTCTCCTTCTTTTCTACCTTCTTCATGTTGTATCCACGAGAAATCTCCAATGTATATTTTACAATATACTTATGTAACTTGATCTAAGAGGAAAGCAATAACCATAATTCACTCCTCAACTGGATTCTCGATTCTGGATTCTGGATTTTCTTATCTGTGCTCATGTGCCCATGTCTCAAGTCTCTATCTATACTTCTCTCTCTCTTCCTCTCTCTCTACCGGCTACAGCTAAAAAGTACTGTGGAAACTTATAGCGTGCACACACTGCACAGACTACAGACAAGCACGATCCAACGATTCATTCCATTGGAAACTCATAAAGCTTCTCCTCTTCCTCTGCGTTGCGTTGCGTTTTCATGACTTTTCTCTCTTGTGGATCCTTCGGTTGGATTTTTGAAGGTAAAAAAAAGAGAAGAAGACTAACAATACCTAAGCTAGAGCTTTCAAGCTCTAACTATTTGAATTCGAGTTAGATTTGGATTTTGGAGTTTCAATTTGATATAAAAAGGGAACGATCAAGTTGAAAGTTGAAAGTTGAACGAAGGAGAAAGAACAACTTTAATTGTTTTCAATATATTTCTTCGTTCGTTCTGTCTGTCTGTCTTTCTTTCTTACCATTTGCAAAGCGGATTAACAGAAGCAAAAGAAGAAGAAGAAGGAGAAGAAACTTGAACTTGAAGGCAATTAAGAAAATTTCTTATTATCAGTAGATATATACAGAGTTGAGTTGAGTGGGCTTGATTTCTCCGCAATGAAATGAGAACTTTCCGAGTCCCCTTTAATTTCGATACAGATCTATATAGAAACACACCAAACAAAGCCAACAAATTAATTCACAAACTTTCACTCCCAAAACTTGAGCCGCCAATTACAAAAAAAAAGAGAGTTTTCACGGGGAGATTTGAACATTGAATGAAATTAAATTAAATAAACACGAAGAAATGATGATGTGGATATGAAAAGGGACCGAAGACGAGTTTTCACTTTTTTGCATATGAATATGTAGAAAAACATGGACTATTTTATAGAAAAAGTTAGAAATTTGTAAAAAAAAATTGTAAATACCTATTTTTAATTTATTTACAAACTTTAGTTAAATTCAAACAAAATATGTGATGATTTCTTTCTTGGGATTTTTAAATTACAAAATCATCGAGAAACGCCGTGGCGCCAAAGCGGTCAAAAAGGAAAACTCAAATATCTTTTAAACTAGAAACACACATCTTCGGTCCCTTATTCTATCTGCTTACTCCGAAGCTGAACGAACCAACTCCACTACATTATTGACTTTGAATCGTAAAATAAAGTGAACGGCGTCAAAGTCAATCAATACAAGTTGAAGGCCAAATCCCTAGTTACTAGTAGTTTAGTTTTTCCTAACGATTAAATCAAAGGTGGCAATAAAAAAGGAGGTCAACCAACTCCACTATTCAGCTCATTTTGATTCGTAAAATAAAGTGAACGGCGTCAAAGTCACTCAATACAAGTTTAAGGCCAAATCTCTAGTTATTAATAATTTAGTTTTTCCTAACGAATAAATCAAAGGTGGCAAAAAGGTAGGAGGTAGCTAATTATAATTTTAACTGAGTTATGCACTATTTTTATAATATATTTGAATAGGTATTTGAATGGAAGAACAGGAAATCTGAAACGTGTTTTGATGTAGTAGAGTTTTTATATTTTGATGGATGGCTGTCATCAAGTTTTTGGTTCCTTTCGCTTTTCCTTCGTATACTGGTTGATTATATGAGTAAATACATATGAGTAAACATGAGAAGTTGGAGGTAAATTGCTACCATATATATATGTACATACCATTAGAAAAATCTGTAAAATTTAGGGAGCTGGTATATGGTATACAGTATACAGATTGAAAGATGGTACAGATTAAAAGATTAGACGACTCCCGTGTCAAAAAGAGACGCTTTTGAATCATCTTGAAAGTTGAAATGGAGCTTTGACATTGGCTTTGAGGCGGAGAGAGAGCGAGAAGTCCCACATCCGTATGATTTTCCCCCAAGTCCTTTCTCACTCTCACGCTTCTTTTCCTCCGTCATTCTTATGACAGCTCATTTAGAAACTATGCAAATGCAAATGCAAATGCGAGTCCAAATAAAACAAAACAAGTTCAACTTTCAAGCCGCATTCAGTTGTATTCGGTGTTTTGAATTCGGAAGTCCCACATGAAAAATGAAACTTCCTTCATAACATACTTTTGGAGTATGAAAATGTCTAACCGGCGTTGAAGTTTGACAAACTTTGATGTTTGTCAAACGTTTTTTTAAATATTGTTTAATAAAGAGTAATGATTGATTGTATTATTGTTGTCTTTCTAAATTACAGCAGAAACTATTTAAATTCCCTACGGCTCCCTCGCCGGACTCTTTACATAGTGAAGCGAGTTCCTCGTACAATAGTCCGGGTCCACTCTCCGTGGGCACGGGCTCTTCTTCGGCATCCGCATCTGCCACCGTCGTGTCCGCCACCACCAGTCAAAATAATCAAAATCAAAATAATTCAAATCAAAATTCAAATAATCCCAGTCAACAACAACAACAACAGCAACAACAACAACAACAACAAAATAGTCAAAATAATCGGCCACATCGTCCGGCTTCCAGTCACAGTCATACTAGTGCAACAATCACTTCTCGAGTTCCCGCTTCCAATACACTCACAAGTTCCAGTTCCTCATCCGGCGGTGGTGGTGGTGGGAATGGCAGTTCATCTAATTCAAATGCAACAGTCACCAACTCTTCTTCGGATCATTCACATCCAAGTAGCAGTCATCAACAACAACAACAACATTTGGAGAACTCAGTCAGTCGTAGTCATTACCTTTCCGCCAATTGCATGATCTTTATTAATTATCATGGGGAAGTTTCGCGTGTCGTCGATGAACATTTCAGTCGAGCCCTCAGCGCCGCATATTCCAGCGATAAATCCAACAAATGTAAGTGTCATTTCTTTCATTTTTCTTTTCAATTTTCAATTTTCTTATCATCTTCATTAAGAAACTCGAAATACAAATAGTTTATTTTTACTATAAAACGTTGGAGTTGAAAGGGAGCAAATCCCGGGGGAAATTCCAAACGGCGTCAAAGTACATATAATAATTTCCTAAGAAAACCTAAACTTTTCACCTGAAAATCTTAGTTTCTCTCTGCTGGTAAAATGAGCCTGATTTTACAAATTATGAAGTGAAAAGAGTTGGGATTTTTTTTTCATTTATGTACTACAAAGGTGAGAATGCGATGGATGAGATGTGGAAATAATGGGAAATCAGTGACTATATTATGACTATGACTAGGCTGAACCTGAACATGTTCATGTTTTGATCGTGACGAACGTGTGACGAAATAATATGATAGCGATAGGCGACATTTTTCTTGTTCTGATTGTCGTTTTTCTGTTTGTTTCTGAGTTTTCGGTATTGTTGCCTGGCAACTTTCGTTAGTTCAGTTGTCAGTTGGTTGTTCTGTTCGTCCATCAGCAAAAAGAGTGGTGAAGAAGAAGGAGAAGACGAATAAGATTTTTCCTCCATACGTCATGATCCTGAATCCTGAATGACTTAAGGTCTCGATTGAAAATCCTTCCCGATTCCCACCCATCCAACTTTCCATTTCCAACTTCCAAAACACTCCAACTTGATGCAACGCAAAGCAACGCAACGCAATGCAACTGAAGCTCATTTGCATTCACAATGACGAAATCTCCATACTCTTTTTTTTTTGTCTGTCTCAATGTCTCTGTGATTTCCCTGCTGAAAAACATCAATGTGCTCTTAAGCTCTTGTAGATCTTGTCATCGATAGGGATTTTTATGTGATTTTAATTCCCTTTTGGAAAACTTGATTGTTCTTACGTATATATCTTATATACGAGCAATGAGGATGAGACGACAGCAATATCAAAAGATTTTGAGAACAGTTTTCCATGCATTTTTGTACATTTCCATCGGATTCTGTAAGACGATGTGTCTGTGACGATGACAATGAGACCTGAATTTTTTGTAGACTATTCTGGATTTTGGATGCATTTGTTTTTGGAAAAATTGAACGGATTTAAATGCAGTTTTTTTTTTGGCTATATACATATTATTATGTGATGAAAGTTCTCAAATTTCCCATTTCATTTTCAGGAAAACAAATAGAACCTTATTGAGAAATTTGAATGCATGAGTTTGACGCCGTTTGATACTTTTGTCCATATTTTAACAACCACACTGCTGAGACGTTCTGCATTTTCCCATTGAATATGAGCGTGCATTCAATTGAGCGAAAGTGGTTTTCAATTAAATAACTAAACTTGCATATTTTCTTGTTATTTCTGCCCTGGCCTTGAATTAGTATTGGAATCGACAAGTGTTTGACTCTCTTCGTTTGAAAGTAAATTTGACTTTGACATCTCAAGTCTCACGTCGGAAGGAAGAGGAAGGGGAAAACGGAAGAAATGTTCAAGTTAGAGAGTCAGACTGAAAAAGTCTTTAGCTATAGTTCCTGGTTCTCTTTTATGTGACGACTTGCAGTTGCAGTTGCATACATAGAGTTTTCTTTTTCTATACGATGTAAACTAAAGAATTCCACATAATGACTAAGTAGCAATTACCTAAATGGGTTTTTGATGGGCAAAGGGTGTTTTCCAGTGAAAATTACCCTGTAGAAATTATTCCACTTTTCTCTACATTCCATTCTTTTTCCATTTTCCATTTTCCCTTCCCGCATATTTATATCGTATGTAGTATGTACATACATATAGTTTTCGTCTTCTCCTTGTCAGTCGAGAGAGTACAAGTCGAGAGACGACAAGTCTCTCACTCGTCCTCGTCTTTTTTCTCTTTTTTCCTTTACTCCTTTTCAGCTCAGCTGACGCATAAAAAAAGGTAACTCACTCACTCACTCACTCCATTCTCATCCACATTAGCACGCTGGACATCTCCCTCGGTGTCATCACAAATCCTAATTATTCCTCAATCAATCAAATCTTCACCATGTACAAAATTTACTTTGCCGTAAAACGCAACGGGAATGGGGAGGGAGACCTACTTGATTAAGTAGACCATTTCTACGCAAAATAGATCAAACGGTGTCAAATCTGTACAATTTAAAGCAAAGAAATTCCTTGGATTTCCTCTCAATCTTTTACTCGCTTCTTGCTTATCGATTCTTCATTATTTTCAGTTTTCAGTGTGTTTGCAGCCGGCATTCATAAGTATAGGAGTTTTTTTTTTTTTTTTGAAGCATGAAATTTCCTCATTTCCCATTTCCAATTTGCCCCTTTTTGAGTCTGGGCTAATTGGGAGATTTGGATTTCTTGAGATTTACGTAAGGATTTCCACGCGGAGTTGTTGACTTCATCTTTATCTGTTGAATGAGGATGAATATGAATATCTTCATGTGCCGGAGTAATCTGTAGAATAATCTTGTCACAGATTTCCAGTCCAGATTTCTCTTTTACTCACCCTGATTCTCACTGTAAATGCATTGTAAATACAGATATATTGTAATACTCTTTGACTCTTTGTATTCGGGAGTTGGGAGTCCATATGATGCTGAGAATGATGAGGAGAGGAGACCCGGAGAGATTCAGTCATTCGTCATAACACGTTGGGACTGGGAGAGTCTGGGAGATTTAGATAGCGAGAACTTGGAGAATGAAAATGAGAATGAAAGAGAGAGAGAAAAGAGAAAAGTTCACTTATGCAAAGCACGTGTTTCGTTCGTTTGAGAATTGAGAGCTCTCTCTCTCTCTCTCTCTCACTCTCAGCTAACTGGGAAGGAAGAGAGAAGGAAAAAATCGAGTGTCTTGTAACAAGTAACAAGGAAAACCATAAGGCCATACGGACTGACTAATACTTATAATACTTATAAGGAAAGTCTGGATAATACGGATATGCATATGTAAGATTGTCGGTTGTGGGTTGACTTACTTTCTACTCCGAACTCCTCCAGTGTTGAATTTGAATCTTGAAAAGATCTCTCGTTTAATGTTAATGTGTGAGGGCTAGCGCAGAAAAAAGATTCGGAACAAGAGGAGAGAGAGAGAGAGAGAGAGAGAGAGAGAGAGAGAAGGAAAAGGACATAATTTTAACAGGCTTAAAATTACACTTCCACGCTGGCTCAACAAGCAGAGTAACGAGACCATCTGACAATGAAAACGAACGCTTTCCGGCATCACATTCATTATGAAACCCCGTCCTATGTACGTACACATTTTCTTATCGCCACGGAGAGAGAGAGAGAGAGAAAGAGAGAAACGTCCTTAACTCCTTATCTTCTCGATACTCCTCAACATTGTCGATTTTTTGCCCTCAATTTATATTTTGTAACGAAGGTTTGTAGTCCGACAGTGCTAACTCACTTGAACCAGCAGTTCAAACGATATTTGTATGATTGGCGTTGAACTCGAGCAAAAAATTCGGTTTTATAGTGCAATCAAATTTTAGTCAAGGAAAGACTGTGGAAATGCTACACAATTCCAAATTCTAATCGTAAGTGAAAATGGAGTTTGAGTTTTGTCTTGGAAACTTTCATATTTCATACAATACAATTCCATACAGATTTTCGAAGGGGAAAGTGTAAATCTGGAAAATAAAGCTGGGGTAATTTACCAGTATATACATAAAGTAATTATATAAAGTAATTATGATTTGTAGCCGATTGTACATACAGCTATTCGGAGCAAAAATGAATTACAGATATGTAATATGTCGAGCTCTTATGTTTTTCAGTCATATCTTAGACTTAGATTATGAATTTAACCATATTCATATACCTAACGATAAGTATTATTTAGTGGGGGATGTGAAGGGAACAGGAAAGATTTTTTTGGTTATGGGCTTATGGGCAGTCCGGAGTTGTTCTCCATTTCTCTATATAAAGTTTGTGTACAGGAAGTGAGTACAAAGTACAAGGGAACAAGTACAAGAAGACGGAGAAGTTGGTCGTCATTTGATGACTAATTTCTTCCCAGTGAGTTCATCTGTATACATTACATAACATACTCTGAAGTTAAGTCAGGCAGGATGAAGAGTTGCAAATGCTTATCATTACCCCTCCACAGCATACACTGAATACTGAATACTGAATACTGAACTGATGGTTACAAAATCCATAGGCATATGTGCACTTTTGATTCTCCGGGTATCAAGTGTCAACTTTTTCATGTCGTTTCCCAATCCTTCTCGCCCTCCTCCTCCTTTTACCATACCATACGATATGTATTTTTTATCTTATGCCTTGAGACTTAAACCGAGTCCATCATTGCATCGTCATTCTGACAATAACGATAATTAAAAAATTATAATTAATTCACTCATTTACTCAAAAATCTCAATCTTCAAATCTCTATTACGTGTACATTGTTTTCCATTCGTAAATCCACTCTCCTTATTCCCATATCAATTCTTTTTAAATCCATCAGAGTCAGAATCAACAATTACATATAATTGGACCAAGAATAACACCCCTACAAAAAAAATACTATAAAAGCCCATTCAGAGCAGAGTGCCTTTTCATTTCATTTCTCATTTGCTCATCCATGAACAATGAAAACTTTATGAAACTTTGTGAAACGACGACGACGACGATGGCTCTCACTTTTTTTTCTCCGTATTTAGGCTTTAGATATGTAGTTTGGGACTTTTTTTATTATGTTTGTTATGACGCTGGGTGTGATGGGTATTACTGTAATTACTGTGTGTGTGTTGCATTAGCATCATTTCAGACCTTAAAAAAAAGAAAGAGCTGGAGCTCTTTTTTTTATACATATACAGCATAACACACAACAGAAAAGAGAAAAGCGTCATGTTTTAATGGCCACACACTCACATTTACCCTGCCCACACCTCAGCTGACACTCTCCCTGCCATGTTATGTTGTTGACTGACAATCAGTTAATGTAGCACCGACTAACTACTATAACTACTAACTACAGAATGAAACGACACAGAGAGTCACCGAGTACTCGGCCATAAATACAAACACGTACGAAAATGCGTGCATAGTACATATAGTATAAATGAAGCGCCCATTGCCCTACACACAAAACACACACACACATATACACACGCATAAAACTAAAAGGCTGGATAATCTACAATCGAAAAAACTTCAGTCGTCGTTTGTCTCCCAGTCGAGTAGATTTCAACTGTCGACTGTCGTATTTCCCCATTTTTTTCCCCAAAAAAAGATTGTGGAAAGCCAAAGCGAGAAAGAGAGAAAGAGAAAAAGAGAGAGAACTCAAAGAAAAACGGAAATAGTGACAAAAAACTAGAAAGACAGAGAAAGAGAGAGAGAGAGTGGAAAAGGTATACGCGTTCACTTTATCTCTAATAGGCTTGTTCGCAATGGTGGAAAAAGTGTGAAGATTCATTGAACATTTCACATCAGCATTCACTATTCACAGTCACATTCACATATCCATTCGCAACAAGACGGAGAGACTTAAGACTCTCAAGTTAAGACAGCCGTACAACTTCCCAAATGTCTTCTTTCAGTAGGATTTTCCCTGTAGTTTTCCTATATAGTCTGTTCTGTAGTCTGTTTGAAGGAAGAGGAATGAAAGGGAAAAAAAGTGCAAGAGAGAGAGAGAGAGAGAGAGAGAGAAAGAGGGAAATGCGGATAATTTTTATAGGGAATAAATTCTCGTAAACGGCCCATTATAATAGAATGGTTGACTTCCTAAGCCGTACTTAACCATAATGTATTAGGAGGATGGGGAAAAAAAAAGAAAATTTAAGTGCTATATGGGAGTTTTGTGTGTGTGTGTGTGTGTGTGTGTGTGGCTGTTACTATGCTACTAGTTATACACTATACTAGTTACTACACTACTAGTTACTGTGCACAGTGTGCACTGTGCTGTTGTAGTTACAACTTGTAAACTATAGGCAAAAATACAGAGCATAAAAAGGAGATAGACGTTTTTTCCTAGTTGGCTTTGGCTTTGAGGCTTTGACTATATATTTTTCATGATGTGATGTGATGTGATGTGATGTAATGCATGCAGGCGGGGCGTTTTCCCTTTGTGTAATTTGTTACCCAGTTGTTAGGCTTTTTTGGCTTATAGGCTATTGCTATGTGTGGAGTGTGGTGTGTTCCCTTGTGTTTTTTTTTTGGGCTCGTGGCTGTGGGCTGTGGGGAAATTTAGTCTATGATTTATAGATGCAGCACGAGATTATCTGTGGGGTAAAAAGTAAAAAAAGAGAACTGGAACTGGATTTGGATTGTCATTGTCATTAGGTGAAAGAGAAACTAAATTTAAATACACAGAAATGCCACTTCCAGTTGCATCTCTTGAACTTTTGTGGATTTGTTTGAAATTTTTTTCAGAGTCTCCTGGGGGAAATGAAAATATTTTGAATATTGCATTCGCGCTTCTGACTTTTGTCTTTGTACTTACTTTGTACATTGTACGCTGTGTTAATGGTTAATGGTTAATGGGGGGGGGGGGGGAATTAGTTGCTGTATACATGTATAGGAGAAGAAAAGCTTTTAGTTTTGTTCTATAGCTTTAGACTTTAGACTTGAGTATTTTTGTCATTTTGTTGCGTTACAGTCCATTTGAGTTTTTTTTTGAGGGGGATTGTTTGTGTTTATATCGAAATTCAAGTGGAGCATAGGTTTGACTTTTACTTGTGAGTTTTCAAGTTCAAATTTCCAAAGGTTAAAAATAATTCGGGATCCGAATATCTGAAGAGACTAGAAAAAACACTCGGGGCTTTTTGTTTTTGCATTGCATTGCATTGCAATGCATTGTCGTGAGCAGTTATGTTTAAAACGTAACGGGGACTAATTGAGACTCGTTAATTATTTGATTTCAACTGCCAATGCTCTGCTTTATGTTAAATTGTTTGAGAGAATAAGGTTAAGTTCGGACATCACAATGGATTTCACAAACAGAATTTGGCTTGCATCTTCATTATATCTCTATATACGTAATTTCAAATGGATTGACTGGAGAGAATTTAATTTTACAATTAATTTGAATTTCCAATAAAATCAAACAAGAAATTGAAATAGTTCGACACCGCTTCAACTTTTGGTATTACTTCTGCAAACGTATACGTACAGTGGACTTGAAACACGAGTACTTCTTGGTAAACCGTAATAGAAATACATACTTGGACACAAATCTACCCTTAAAACTCGCCATCATTCCTCCAGACACTTTCCCTACATAAAGTCTGTCTTTTAAACTTGATGAATGCCAAACAAAAAAAAATGGCAATTTTAATGGGGGGAAAAGTGAATAAATTCAGTGTGTACACGTTGGAATTCGGGAATTGCTCGCCGTAATCCATAAATCCATAAATAGTGTAAATGTTTTGTGAAAGTGAAATCTCGTTGAGGGCTTTTCCTCTACAAAATATCCATAGGTAAATATCGGGTAGAAGTAGATTTAGTATGGATTTATATAGCAATAGCATATCTATAGGTATTTATAGCCCTACATTGTATATATAGATATAATATATGTATTGCACCTTTACGTGTTATCGGAAGTACAATGCGGAGATATTGGATTCTCCGTAAATGTACGTGCAAGTGATATTTTGTATTTTGTGTATACACCTAGAATGTGGAATTCTATCTTGTCTCTCTCTCTCTGTGTGTATTTTCCTATTTGAACATGTGAACACACATGAGCTCTTCAACTCACACACGACTACCAAAACATTCGTGTAAAAATTCTTACATTGCATTTTACCATTGGTCTTTGGTTTCATGTTGATACTTGTCCTCCACTGGAGGACTTCCACAGCCTCTGACTTGTACAGATATTAAACACACACACACACACACACACGATAGACAGTCGTCTCATGACTATTCGTATTCGTATGCGGTGGTTGGCATTTGGAATTTCCCAAGTATGCAAAGCACTCCTCTTCATACATGTGATGTGTACATTCTGTATGTATATATTCATTGTGTATTCATTGTGTATACATACGAATATGTGTGTAAATAACTTTGAGAATTTATGTTTTTCTCACAATTTATGTAGTCGGTTTATTGAGGAAAAGAAGCACTCGGAGAATTCATGTAGGTATTTTGTAGTCCCATTAGTACGTATTGCTCTATCAATTTATTGGAGCTTTTTTCACAAAAATCCTCTCTCTTTCTCTCTTTCTCTCTCTCACTCTTTAACTCTTTAGACTTTTGGGATTGGTAAGATTTAGTAAATGGCCATTCATTGGATTTCCCTTCACCACGAATATTTCAATAACAATCTTCATTTGAATACCCAAAAGTCACATTTAATTTGATTCATATAGCAACAAGACCTCCGTTTTCCTCCATTTCCATTACATTACATTACAATTCCCCACTTTTTCCTCTTGTATTTTTTTCAAATTCAACGTTTCTCTTAGAATTTCTCACCCATTTTGTTTTTGTTTTCATTCATTTCAGATGCACAAAACTTATTTAAATTAAAAAATTGTGTACATTCTGCAATTGTAGGTGATTTGGGATTTTTCAAAGGTTTGTTTTTAAGTGCGCACAAATTGTTTTTATTTCATTTTATTTTCTTGTAAGTTCGACGCCGTTCAAGAAATTCGACATCTATTTGTATGCGCACAGCCACAAGTTCATGTGTGGTTTTGGCCGTCGAAACTAATGTATACTGAAATTCAGTGGGTAAATAATAATTTCTAGGCTTCATAATTTTCCATGAGTTTCCTTGTCCAATAATATTGAGCGGAAATGAGAAGAGTTTGGTTCAAAACATTGGGAATTTATTATTATTATTATTATGAAAATACAATACAAACGGGAAGGAAGGAAGGGATATAGGGAAAGGACAGTCCAATAATTCATGAGGAAAAGCCCAAAAGCCGGGTGATACACTGACAATGAGAGAGATTGAGAGAAGAGAGAGGAGATGGACGGAGCCATATGCACAATGCACACAACAAAATGCTCCATGTTTTTCTCTGTATTAAAGGGAAGCTAATTATAATATTGCTCTCGAGTACAAAGTACAAAGTAAAAGTATAAGGCATACAAAACGATGGAGGAAGCATCTTGAGTCCAGGAGTAAGACAAACCAATATATGTAGCAATAGCAATAGAACAAGCAAGAGCAAAATGAGGATGAGATGAGAATGAGAGGACCAGGAAGAGAGCAAAAGCAAAAGAGGAAAGGAAGACAGACTGTGAAGAAATAAATCTCTTTTTTCTCTCTTGTCTCTCTCTCTCTCTCTCTCTCTCTTTCTCTCTTGTATACTTTCCCATGCCCTGACTGTATCTCCAAAGTTTCGATACTGAAATGCATTGCATCCTCACAGCCGTCTTATAAGTCCACATAATATATTGACCATAGATATAAACTGCCCTTAGCCCTTACGCTACGCCTTACACTCTGAACATAGTTTGTCTTTATAATAAGAATATCTGTATAAGAATAGACAAGAGACAGAAATTCGGTTGACTTCCATTTCGAGTTGGACTGTCGGCTTTCGGCTTTGGCTTTTGGTTTTTGGCTTCGGCTTTTCTCTATAAGTATCTCTGTATAAAAGTAAAACAAAAGAATCTCCAATAGACATTCAAAACTCATCGCATCTTTCAGACTTGAAAATCCAAAGCCACGAGAAGAAGATGACTTGAAGTTGAATTTGATAATTTGAAGTACTGTCAAATGGGGCGAGATTGAACACTTTTCCCCATTAAACGGAAAACTTTCCTCTGGAAATTCGACTTGCGGATGGAATTTTGATCTGAAACTTGCAGATATTGAAGATTGAAAAAGCAGCTTTCCATATGTACATAAATCAGTCGATTTTTCAATCCTTTAAATCTCATGCAATTTTCAATCAATTTTCTCGTTTTATGGGTCAAATCTTTGTTTGGTGGGCGCCGCTACATGTGTGGATAACTATTTGTTGAAAATTGTCACCGGAAGTGGACTGTTCAATCTCGCCCCAACGGCCTTTTTCAACATTGTCAAGTTTGCAACTTAATTGCGATTTGTCCAAAACAACTTCCAGTTAATATTACAATTGGAATTGGCTGGAAGTATGCTCATCTTCAATATCTGCAAGTTTCAGATCAAAATTCCATCCGCAAGTCGAATTTCCAGAGGAAAGTTTTCCGTTTAATGGGGAAAAGTGTTCAATCTCGCCCCATTTGACGGTTCTACATAAGTAATTAAATATTATTGAAATGCAAGGAAACATATTTTCATGTGGACACATACAGTTTTCAGAGTTTATTGTGCATAATAATAACTTCAGTATCTAACTAATACTAATTATAAATTACATATGCATATGGCATATAGGGTATTTAAATATGTACAGCAAAGTTTATCATGTATATTATTATAAATACCTATATCGTGTAATTGCAAATAAAGTTAAAATAATTTACATCCATGTGATTATACGTCAAAAAATCTACTGGTTAAGAGCGTTAATATATTTCATTCAATCAATTTCATAAATTACAATTGACATTTAAACTTATCTCGTTCAAATCGCATTTTTCTCTGTCGAACAAAGAATAGACAACAACTATATATTTACTCTTTGTTTGACTGATCGTTTTTCAGTTGTAAAAATAGGGCAAGACTTCCAGAAAATGTACATAAATACATAGATCGCATTAATGCGTAAAGGTAACTGTTTGAAAACTGTAAAGCTTTTGTTTGTTTTCGTCTTTTCAAGTGGATAATCGTGAGAAAATGGACACATGATACGGGACGGGACATCGTGAAAGTCCACAGATACTCTCCAATGACGGATGAGGATGATTTTCAGACAGTCCAAATGAATATTTTTGAAGAAGTGATGTAAAAAAAATGAACAGAGTGACTTTTGCAACTGACTCACCAAGACACATTCGCCTGCCTGAAATTCATTCAATTCAATAGAATATAGTTGCAATAATTGATTACTCAAACTTACATTGCTATTACACAATCTTCTGCAATTTTCTACTTGAAAATGCCCTTTACCGTAGCCAAATGGTATAATTTTATCCGAATTGATGATTCTCGTGGGCTCCTCTTGACTAAGAAATCGTTTAGGGTCGAAGGCCTCGGCATCCTTTCCCCATATCCCTTCACTAAAATGAATACCATGAATGTTGACTGCGACTAAACTGCCCTGTGAACAAAAATTGCGTGCATTCAGCATTCTTATTGATTTAATTTCCTTTTCACTTCATTTAAATTTGAAATCCTCAAATCACAATTGTCAACAGAAATATGTAAAATACGAACATATATATCGTATATATATACCTTAGGAACAAAATGACCATTGATGTAATTGTCTAATAATGGTGATCGAGATGCTGTTGGAACTGCTGAGGCATGCCTTAGAACTTCTAAGAGTACAGCCTGTGTGTAAATCATGCTATACGATGAATAGACGAGAGAAATCAATGGTTATAATGAAGCGATTTTTGAAGAAATCAGAATCTACTTGAAATATTTACATACATATCAGTATATATAAATTTTTCAATTTTATACCTTCGTTTATCATCGAAACAGGGACCCCTGTCATTTCCAATTACTTGATCGATTTCCTTTTGAACTTTTCCCTGGACATCCGGATTGAGTGCCATGTGCAAAATGGCGAATTCCAACGTCGAATTACTTGTGTCCGCAGCTCCCAACACCATATCAGTCATCACCGACATGAACGACTCATCTATAAACAAGAACATATACAAAATGGAGGGAAACTCTTATTTTTGTTTATAGGTTTTGCATTTGTAATTTGTAAACGTCATGATGAAACTCTTATGGGCAGATGGGTTTACCAGTAAAATAGTTTGGCTCTTCTCCCGAATGACTGTCAATCTCTTTTAAAAAATAATCCATGAAGTCGGATGGTTGGTCGGTGTAAAGGCCCTCAGCTCTCCGCGTCTCTATTACTTTCTGATTCAACAAAACAATCATCATTGAAGAACGAGCATTCAAAATAGGTAAATAATCACGAAAAGAATCTCCACACAGCTGATACAAATTGCCCACACCTTGAAGTATCCAAAGAAGATTTGATGACTCTTGAGCCAAGTCTCATGGAAGCTAAAGTAGGGTAAGTATTTGAGGAGTGGGATTTTTCGCAACCAAGGGAAACTGTCCACAACCGTTGCACCCAAATTAAATTCCCGATTGAAGGAATTACAACTATTCAGAAGCATCTCTGCATCCGGATCACCATACGGGAATCGAATACCCGCAATAAGATTCCAAATAATGTTCAATGTTGGGAGTTCAAATAAAAGATGTGGACTTAATTCCCCTCTCCCTGTCCCACTCTCCAGTTGAGACTCAATTCGATGATGAAGTTCATTCATTTCAAAGGAAATGAAATTCTCCATCGTTCTTTGTCGATGAAAACCAAACTCGTGAAGCATTTTGATGGTGAAGCGTCGACTTTGTTTCCAATGCTCACCGTTACCTTTAAAACGAATATATGAAAACCGGCAAATAAAAACTATCGGAGATGTGACTATACAGCAGGCGATAATGGACATTAAATAAAAGTATATTATGTATATGTATATACATTTACAGTCGCCTTACTGAATAAAAGTCCTAGTGGTTTTTTAAATGAAGCCTCGTACAAAATATGATCATCTGGTAAACGATTTATCCAGTCTGGGGAACTCATTATCATTTTGGCTGTAGCCAAGTCCACAACTCCAACTTTAATTAAAATTATAAATGTGTGGGTAGTCTTGCACCATAATACATACCATGAATGATTTTCAATGGATATACCAAAGAAAGAATTGTACATATAAGAATCAATGTTTTTAATGTGAATATTACCAGCATACAGCGTGGGTAATTGCATCCCAAAAACTGGAGCAAATATTTTACTAGCTGACGCGGATTGAATATAATTGGGCTGACCGATTCTAGGGAGTCCAAATTTTAAAAGTTCTAAAAAACTTTGTGGTCCTATACATACGAGGAAAAAATGACATGCAAGAAAATAGGATTCGTTGAAATTTCACTCTCTTTCCTCATTTTCGTTACACATATAAAAAAAACAATAAATTCTTTACCAGGCAAAGAACTTTTCCTTTTCTCTTTCCGTCCGGTGTGTAGCCAAATGAAGAAATATGCTAGAAAGGAAAACAATACAAACTGAACCCACATTTTACTAAAAAAACGGAGCACGTCACTATATAATCACAAAATCACAGTATGTATATATGTACACAACTTTTTTCCACACTCGTTTTTTAGGAATCCAAACTTCCGTTTTCCCGTGCACAGACACAAGCACAAAAACGTTCTTATAAAATACAATAAAATTTAAATGAGAAACCAATATTTGTTTGAATCTACAAAGCGCGTCCTCAGAAAATCGATCGGCGGAAATGAATGCAAAAGAAAGAGAAAAATATATATATGATGACTTGTGTTCTGGCAAGGCAACTGAATGATCAAATGACCGATCAGGTTCACAGGATAAGGGACAACTATTTTCAAAGTTATATACTTGGAGAAATATCGATGGATATGAATTTTTATGTGTACTTCCTCTTTCCACTCTATATAAAGATGAATATCAATCACTATACAAACAATTAAACATGACAATAACATGAAAGACCTGAGAATTATACCGCATATCTGTACATTTTATCCATTATACATATTTTATCAGTATACAAGGTGACTTACAATGAGGAAAATCCTAAAGATTCAAAGATATATAAATGTAAGAAAATGGAAGAAAGAATAGACAAGTACACACACACTCTACGGCACGACAATTAAAAGACGTGTATAATAGATACCACAGTTAATCGTCATTCATATATACAAAACACGATGGGCTGGTCAGTTGGTCTGTCTCTGTACCTATACCTATATAGTCACTTTCCATTTGCCAAAACTTTTGGAAAGTCGCCATTAACCACGAGAGTATATATCCATCCATGTTACGTCTTGCACCCTTGGCTTTGACTTGTAACGTGTGTGTTGATCTGTTGATGTTTACAGTTTACAGACGTAATCAGTATTTAATTGTTTACTTCAACTTGAAACAATCAATACAGATATAATTATACAACACGTACATACTACACACTATATATTGGACAATATTCAAAGGAACGACCCAAAAGTAAACGTAAACGGAGAGAATGCATACATATTACATATACAGTGTATAGGTGTGTATAGCCAGTTACTTTCGTGATCAGTAAGCTGCAGATTATTCATTATTCACACTTGCAATTCATATGCATAAACGAATTTTCAAAGATTATTTTGAGTTTGGACTCTTGACGACTCCAGGTTTTTCTCGTCTACATAACTGTTTCACATTATTTTAATTCTAAATCTAAATATTAATTTGTGGAATGCCAATAAGGAATTAAAGTATACAATCTGTACTGTAGCCAAATATTTGTCGATATATATATACAGATATGTACACTTTGAAATGTTGTTGCTATTGTATTCAGTCTTGAGAAGGTCAAGAAAAAAGCTGTACGACAAGTACAGACGAGAGACGAGATCGATGGAGTCCATTTTTGTACAGTTATACAGTATGTATATGTATAGCCCCATATTGAATTCATCTTAATTTCAATCTTGGCAACAGTCATTAAGCGTCAAAATCTACATAAGTACGTATATACATGCATACATGGCAGATTTTCCAGGTACTCCTCACTCGACCTGCCTAATTATGGGCATATTTTGATTTTAATTCAATGTTATATGATGTATTCATATTGATTGTTATTATGAATAAAACAAGACATTTTCATCCCGATTCTCTTTACCTATATACACAATATTCACGCGAGTGTACTGCTGTATTACATATATATATAACTCTCATTCATATATATATATATGTATCAATCACAGAAGTCTTCCATTAAAATTTACTACGATTTATTTTCTCCACTCTTATACGTGTCATGTACTCATATGCAAAAGGATTTCGTTTCCTTCAAAATGTACGCAATTCACATAGTATTTTTATTATGTAATCATTTTACATTTTACGCATTTGTGAGAGGGAAACTAATTATAATTAAGCTAGGAAGTTTTATGCTTCACCTTGTTATTACATATTTTGTAAGAATTTGAGTACACATATACATACATTTATACGAGAAAAATTACCAATTGCGTGAAATCAGTAATGAAACGTGCAAGCGTTATAATTTCTCTCATGCGTGTTGCTGTATTACATTGGACATATTAAAACGGTATACACAGTTTTCAATAAATGTCAATGGTTTTCTCACGTTCAGAAAACTTGAAATTATGTAACCAACAAAACCGAAAGTCTTAACTTTTGTTTTTTTTTCAAGAATATGCACACGAGTTTGTAAATTGTGAGGAACATAGCGACGAGTTGTATAGAGATGAGATCACATCAATTAAGTTGATTAATCGCTGATGTAGACAGTGAAAAATACAGATTAATCATTCAAGTCGTTGCCCTTGCTTTTATCGTTATAATTTTTAATTCTTTCTCTGTGTCTAGGTTAACCAACAGTCAATTCCCGTCCAAGAATATAATTGCGTATTCTAATTAGTACTTTTTGGCATCGTCTAGCTCAATATATTTTATGTGTGGACGTATATACAAGGATCATGGATCAGCTACCTAGTTCAATGATGAAAATCCCGTTTCCGGTAGTCCGTAGCTCGTTATATATAGTTGGCTATGTATAGATTTTATATGATGCATATAAACGATATAAAGTTGAATAATTATAGTCACGGAGGGACTGCTTTGTTTGAAATTGTCATTTTATTGTAATTTATTTTGAACATCCCCGACCCATGGGTACTTGATTACTTACTGCAAAATTTTTAAGGACTACAACTTCCCGCTTCCCAAGGGATAGTGGGTAAAGTATTTAAAGTGGCATCCCGTTTGAATAGGACCGTCTCTCCAAATTGGAAATCAAATGTGTCAGAGTCTAAAAATGCCAATTTGATGTCCGGAATGGAATCGGAAGTAGAGAGGAAATCATCAATAATGTCCGTAGTCCATTCTACAACAAGTTCAGAAGAAGTTGAGGATTGCCGAAGGTATCCCTTGCCCCAAATTCCATACACTAATGTCAAATTTCCTTTCGCGTCTGAGGAGTTGAACTTGATTTCCAAGTCCCCTGTAAAATTCGTAAAGGCATAAATAATCAGCATGGTCAAGAGCCTATTAGAAGCCTAAGCCTATAGGCTACTGAAAATTATTATTCATATATATACTATAGTGAAAGTTTTTTGCATACCATGAAATGGATTCCCGTACACGCCAGCTATTTCTTTTGGGTCAACTTTTATACATTTAGTGCAGACTTTATTATCATTACTGAAAACCAGAGGAGATGAAGACGATTCTGATTTTCTTAAAATTTCTGTACGGAATTCCTCCTTGATGGTCTCAAACGTTTTGTTGCCTGGTCAGCCGATACAAAATGAAAAAAGGAAACTAATTTAAAGTTGTCATTGATTTTAAAGCAAAGATCTTTCAGCTGATTTGACTGACCTTGTAGTAAGGAAACAATGGAACTATGAAGGGAGGTAAAACTTGGGCCTTGAAGTCTACCAGGTCCATTTGAAGCTGAAAACAAAGCTAATTTGAGACTGGGGTAGAGAGACATCCTGGACGCAAATGGTGACCAGAATCCATCATGGGAAATTAATTGACGTCCTGTGCAATAAAATCAAAACGTCAAGCTGACACACTCGATGTCAATGGCAGTAACTAAATATAGCTGCAGAAAGAAGATTGTAACTCTCGAGGTTCGAATCCTTTAGAATAATTAAGTACCTTCAAAAAAGCCAATGCTTAAACCCAATGCATAAGCAAAATCTCCATTTACTTGATCCACGGAATCAGTTTGAAATGAGGTGAAATCAAATGGATTCGAAGGAGTTTTCACCCATTTTAAAACAGACTGAAAGGAAAACGTTTCACTTGTAAAAACATAAAACTATAGTTTTGTAGTCTTTTTTAGAAAAGATGATGATGAGTTAATTAGACATACTGCGGGAACAATTTGTTTGCCATCCACACGTCCATTATTTAAATGAAACAATAAATATTTGGTCATATCTTGAGCTGAAGTGATCACTCCACCAGACCCCAATGAAACAAAACCTCGTCTATATTTTTATTATCAAGTACACAAAATCCCAGGATTTAGCAATGACTTCATTAATGCATATTTTTTAGGTAATATGTAAGTGCGTCATCACTGTGGAACTGTTATTTTTTATACCTAATAAGATCTGGATTGGTGCGCGTTATTTGTCCTTGCTCATTAATATAGTAGGGTGTAGCCATATTGTTTAGTGTCGCATAGTTTTCAGTGCTATTCACAACTTTTGAATTAACCATCCCGAGTTCTTCCAAAAAACTGGCAAGCTATATAAAATTTACACAGATATGATTAAATATCTACAACATTTTCAAAGTACGATATTCGATAAACCTTAAATGTTTAACATTTTATTCAATTACAAGAGTTGCGTAGTCTTTCGCTCCACTGATTTGCGCAATGAGTTCCCCTATAAAAATTCACAATTTTGATCCGATTCTTTCGTAATTCGAGCCGTCTACTAAAATCGGGAATTGAATTTTTTTGAATTTTTATATACATAAACACTGACCTGCTAACGAAAACATCGCATTATTGTATGTGTAACCCGTTCGGAATGGACAGACCTGAGGCGCATATCTAGTCCGACTATTCAAAACAAATCCATTTGTTAGCATGACAATTTTATTATGCATTCAATATGCAAACGGATAGTTAATGTATCTTCATCTAATTTACTAAATGTATTCATCTTTTTCAGCAAAAGCTCCTACTGTTCTTCCCAAAGTCGATGGAGAAATACAAGTTCGATGCGAGAGCAGATCACGAAAAGACAGACTTTCACTCCGGGCCCTATATTGAAAATGAGAAAGTGCTCTTTAATTCTAGGCGATGGGATCGTATATATACTCGTATAGTTGAGAGATGCGAGTCGACTAACCGGTCGCTCATGGAGAAATTCAATGCTGGTGACAGTTTTATGATGGGAGTATTTAAGGCATCCTGGCCAAGATTTGGGAATTTTTCATTCAACGTCTTTGACACAATGGTTGCTGCAAAACTCTGTCACAGTCACGAAATTACATATTTACGCCTATAGTTGTACCATACAATTTTTGACGAAAAGCGAAAATGTACCTATACAAATTGTAATTTTATTTTTTCATACCTTTGAGATTGAAGCGATAGCAAACAGAGTTAGATTAGAAGCCGAAATATTATTTGCTATATCCCGAATTCCGTAGCCTCGACTGAAATTAAACTGTCCATCAGTCTGCACTACGCTTAGACCGATGGCTGGGGATCTATTTTGTTCCAGAAAAATCTTTACTAATTCTTCAACTTGCTTCTCAAAACCCCCTGGAAGTTGTCCTTTAACCACCGTGAAACAGGACAAAAAAGGGATGGCCAAAACTATTGACCACAGAAAAACTTTTGCTAGCATTTTACAGACTTTTATTTTACCTAGAACAACTGCGTTATTCTTGACAGCAATCACGACTAAATAAAAACAAGGCAAGCCAAGAGGAGTTTTATACAGAGGAGACAGATAAAATCATCATCAAAGTTGCTATCATTTTGTCGTATCTATACAGCCTGTCTATATACTCTATACGTATATATTCTTTATATAAGATGCCAAAATGATTTGTGTGGTTTCCAATTACAATTGGGTTATTATGTAATGACTTTATTGATTATACTCGATTAGTCGAGTGGATCAGCGCAGCACTCGAAATGAATACACTACAATACACATATGCCTAAATACTATTGCTGAAAATGCAATTATTACAAATTGATACGGTGCTGTGCCTAATGTCAAATAAAAGATTGATTGACAATACACATATAGTACCGAATATAAATATTTAAATATATAGTGAGAAAATGCCATCAGCAGCCAGACTAAGTACATGTACACGTACAATAATATTTTCCTCCAATGTTCTTGCAAAATCCAAGTGCTCATAATAACGTAGGTATATACTTCGTTTGTTTTGAGGGATACTATGCAAGTTAACATAGTAAGTAAATAATAAATAAAATTAAATATTTGTAATATTTTGTAAGAAAAAGTGTAGAGTTAAAAACAACTATAGGTAGTATAGGTATATAGATTTATAGAATACAGATGACTTTAAACAGTTTTGTAACTACCATTACAATAATAATTAACTTAACTAACTTGGTTTCTTTTTTTATTGTAATCCATGAGCACGTTCCAGTCCCTGCGTTAAGTCGCCTCGAGACTTGACAAGTTCCAAGTAAGCATTCAGTATAATAGTTAATTCTGATTTATTTACAGCATCTAGTTGAATATATTGTGATATTTTGGTTGTATCATCATCTGAAGAGTTGATTTTTGATGCTGATTTGCTGTCAGGGAAGACTAAGTGGAAAAGGGAGATTAACTTGCCCGCTTCCGTAATTCTAATTGGAATTAAAGAATCAAATTATACGTTTGAATATGCAAACACATGTAGGGAAATCCAAATTCTAAATACTAAATTGTAATGCCAATATGTAAAATATATGTATAGAAAAGTACACCATTTACCTCTCCGCTTTGATGTAAAATGAAATAAGCTTGTCAATATTATGAAGGCGAGTATAATGAAATACCATGGGGCCATAATGACGGGTTGAAGTTAAATAATCATAATGTTGTTCCTTGTCAATGGTATCATAAACAGCTTCTACAGCTGAAATGTATATAGGATGATCCGGTTCAAATTGAAGACAGGCACGATCCAAAACAAATTCATATACATTATCTTCTGGCGAGACTCTTGACAGCACTTCTTGTAAAACTTGAGGATCTGAGAACATCTTTGGTGTATAAAAGTCGCGACCTTCAGTAGGGAAATAGATTTTATTCATTTTGTCACGTTCTTCCCAACTTGCCCGCCTCAATGTTCCATCTGAATCTCTCGCAACGATAAGTCGATCCTATACATTTCAAAGTCAAAATTCTCAAAATATAATACACAATCTTCATAGTCATAGTTATTTCCCAATTGCAAAAGAGAAGTTGAATTTATATGAAGTACTTATTTCAAATATCGTGTATAAATTAAAACAAACAAAAAAATAACTTGGTTAAATTTTTAAATGACCTTACTCTGTCTGTGAAATTTGGTGAAATATCAGTAAAAACAAGTTTAATGCATGCTCGTTCATAGCCTTGAATAATCGGATCCCAAGACATGATTTCATTAATTGGCTGTCGTGGAGGGAGAACAGGAGGCATTTGGAGAAGCTTTTCTGCTTTTAATTTGGCTTCCGCTAGGGATTCGTCTAATTCATCTTCCGTCATGAATGTATACTTTGGCTCTTTTAACTTTTGTCCCGTTTTACGATTCCGGAAAATCTTTGTATAATCCATTCCAGTCAATTCTTTAAGGATACTTTGAACTTGTGGATCCAGGAATTTCTGTATTCGATCTTCCATTTTATCTGTAACAAAATGAGGTTTACAATTTATTGATTGTCATAGACTTTAACTAATTTATAACACAAATCTTAATATTTACAATGTTATGGATAGATAGCAACTATAGGAAACTGACTTACTTTGTATGGACTCAATGGACTGCTCTTTTTTCGGTGCATTTCCATCGTCGTCATTATTGTTGGAAAATATATTTCTGGTTGTTGAAAATGATTTGTCCTGAGATAAGAGTATGGGAAGTCGATGGAATCTTGAACTGGTAGTTGTAGATTTAAATAAGAATCCACCAAATAATCTTCTCGCCATCTCAAATAATAGATATATTAAAGACAGTTATCCAAATTTAATCAAAATTAAACAGAACTCACGTTGTTTAAATTCACTGTAAACACTTTCTTTCTGATTCTCAAATATTTAAATCGGCACTTTCAACCGCGGTCGGAAGAAAGCACACTTTTTAGTATTTGGCTGCATATGAAAAGCGCAAATGAATGCTTTTGAGATACATAGTGCATACAGAGAGTTGATAGAGTTTGAGATGTGCTTTTATTTCAATAATTTCAATTCTTGACAATAATTTGTCTGTACTTAATAGGTATGCCTTAAATACGTAATTAATTAATCTATGGAATAAGAGAGAGGAGACCGAGAGATTTCATGAACAACGTAATAACATTTGAAAGGAGTAAAAATTAAAAGATACATATATTATAGGTAAATGAGCTAATCGTAATTAAAAAATAAATATTCACATCACCGGTTTCTTAATAATAAAATAAATAAATAAAATAAATACTGTTAACACGAGCATGGGCACATAAATTATCCACACAAAAAGTTCTATAAATATGTTGAAAGAGGAACACGATATGAATTAATATGAATTCTTAACCACACAAATAAATTAATTTCTGTCGTACCTATATCGATTATTATAGATCCATACAGTACTTATACAACGATAGCATGCTTACATAATTATGTTCCGTGCCATTTACATTCACATTAATTTTTAGTTTATATGTATCTCCTTTTTTCGTGCGTATTTATAATATAATTTATACCTAGCGTGTAAATACTTTCTAAATATACTTGAAATAGTATTTAAGTACCTTCTGTTATACTATATTATTAAATTAATTATAGGTAATATGTATAGTTTATCAGGTAAAGACTGGAAAAATTTCAGATCAGGTAACAGCAGCAGTACTTTTTGTGAATAGACAACAAAAATAACCTACTTAATATAGGTACAATTTATGACTTTGACTATAAATTATGAGACTTGTCTATCAACTAATAAGGAGAAATGTGGAATGTATACAACTTGTAAAGAACTGTGTGTGTGTCCTGTGTATGTATAAATTAATAAACAGTATTCTTGCTGTAATTCATAATACTGGATACAAATAATTACTCTTACTATAACCAGTTACCGGTCAATGTAATTTTCATACAGTGTAATAATATTTACCACTTCCTGATATAGTGAATGATATCTCAAGTCAATTATTTATTTAAATTTAAGTAATGATTATTGAATCAATCAATATTATCAATATGAAAAACGGATTGTCTTTCCTGATTTTTATTTACTTTTGCAGGTGATTTTGGTGAAGGAATAGTTGTTGCAGTGCTGGGTAAATTACTCACGGAAGAAGAAGATGAATTGGATATTTTGCTTCCTGTGCCTGAAGAAGAAGTGATGGTGATTGGATTTTCATTTGTGTCCGAGGAAATGGGAATATTATTTGTAGGTGTTGTGATTTGTGTCCAAAAACTTGACAAGGCTCCCTTGGCATTACTCAAAGCTCCACCGACAGCTTTCCCAGTTTGTGCAACAGCTCGACCGGTACTTGATACCGCCTGATTGAGTGCTTGACCTCCTTTTGTATGTTGCATTGTGCTAATTGTAGAAACAATAGAATAAAATTATTACTCATGTTCATATGACTCATGTATAATGATGCTAAAATTGAATGTCATCATGCGAATAGTTACCAAGTATCAACTTACTGGGAAAATTTAAGTTTCATATCATTAATAGAAATACTTCCTTCATTTGGATGTCCAGGACAAATAGAATAAATTCCAGGTGTTTCCCTAGCGTCCGAATTAACATACTCATTCCATCTTTTCCAATGTGCTGTATTTTGCCATGACAGTAGATATGGGTTCCCAAAACAATCCCGCAGACGATGATTTTCTTCCACCAGACTAGTTCTCATAAGACAAATTAAGTAATATCTAAATTGGGATCGGATCCACTCATCCCCACCTTCCCAAAACGGTGCTCCTACATAGATTAAAAAAGTCATAACATTAATAAAATGCGACAGCACATGTAAAAAATGGAATGCCTACCTAAATGTATACATAAATTCTATTTCTATTTCCTTACCTTCATATCTCTTTCCGGCTCCTTCTTGGGTAACTTGTTTTACAATATTCTCGGCAAACCGCAAATCTTGAGTCGTAAGAGTTACTAGTCGCTTTAAGTTGGAATCTTGAATGTCAATTGAACCATCTTGCATCTTTTTTTGGTAACACAGTAATAATAAAAATTAAATAAATGTTACTAATGTTATAACAATGGAAAGACGAATGAAAATATATGTGTAGATAAGTACATGTAAACATTATTTATTTATGTTTACATAAATAAGAAGATTATGTTTACTTACTTCAACAACAACATCTACCAAATCCTTTTTTTGTTTGAATAAAATGTTGGTCGCTCCAATGATAAAACCTCTGACTCGAGTATCATTCAGTAAATCCAAGTAATTTAGAGACAGGTACGGATGACATAAATATCCCTATAGTGTTTAGTGTTTCAGGAAAAGGCCATATTATTATATTATGAAATATTATTATTGCTAAATATATGTACAGTAACAATATTGTTTATAAGTATTATCAAATTAAATGTATACTTTGGTAAAAATTTGTAACGGAAGTCCAGCTTCGGTTCCACTCATTTCGATTGCAGTTAAAAAATCCGGGACATCATCAAATTTATTTTCGGCTATTGGAGGCGTGTCCGCAGATGTTGGTGAATCTTGCGGACTACTACTACTATTTACTTGTTGAATGTTTGTCGACGACTCAATCGAATCTACTTGATCCATATTTTTTAAGGATTGGGATGATGATGACTGTTGATTATTATTTCTTCTTAATGTTTTTGTATCTTGCTTTTGCTGTTGCTGATCAGGATGATTCTCATTATTTGTGAGACCATTATTTTGAGTATTTTTTTCTTTCCCTTTATTATTCTTATCCTCCTGATGTTCATCCTTATCAACTTCATTATCATCGTCGTCGTCATAAAATGATGACGAATTACTAAATTGTGGAACAACAGAGTATGTCTTGGCGGTTCTAACGCAAGCAGATTCTCCAAGTCCATACTCAACACTTAATGGTAAAAGAGAGACGAGAGTTAAAAGAGCAGAACATAGTGGACCCACACTTGCTCCACGAAATAAAATTCTTTTTTCTAATAAAAGTAATTTGAAAAGTATTAGGACTTGATGACGAAAAGTATAAACAAGCTCTCGTGGGGAGAGTCCAACAAAAGCTTCTGGAGTATTTAAAAGTTCACTCGTTAAACATGCATTCAGATTATGAAAGGCATCTTCTAGTAGAGAGACTTGTTGAAAGTCCCCTTCACGGAAATATGCTGCTGTGATGAGTTGCATTTTAACTTGGATATGACCATACAATGGATATCTTGATAAAACACATACGGATTTTTGAACTGTACTTCTTGTGACATCATCCGTTTTCTTCTTCAACTTATCTGCATCTATAATGTAAAACAAAGGCAGAAAAAGGATGTATATCGTACGAATGTCTTCATAAACATGTAACTGGCAGCAGTAACTTCTTGCAATATATATTATAAAAAAACACTCACGTATCTGTTGATAGCAAGCCACACCGAAAACGGTTTCATGAGGATTGTCCAGGGAGGGTAAATGAAAAAACACGGTGTCCCGATCAAAATTATGAGCACCATCAGGCATTGCTAATGTCGGTAAATGTTTCCATGCACTATTCTCCAATTCTCTTTCCAAAGGGGGGAAAGCAAACTCGACCTACATACAAAATGTACGCACATATATACACTTGACATGTACATATATCACACTTTCCATAATAAATAATAAAAAGTACAAAACTAGACATAATAATAATAAATCAGTTAATAAATAAATTATGTACATACAAATTCAGGTAATCATAAAAACAACTCACTTGACATCCCCTCTTATGATGGAATCCAACAACAATAACATGATATATAGGAAATGTTATGTTCATTTTAATAAATACAGATGATGATGATAATTCTTGTCAAATTATTGTCGTCACTTGTTTTAATCTAAAAATATAAAGATTGACAATTTTATTACACATATATTTAACTATACCTTGCATGCAATACACAAACATTACATAATATCAAATGACATTTATAGGAACTTACTGTGACCGCGAGAATACATTGAAATCCAAGTTAACTTTGTAGTTAAATATAACTTAGTATACTTTATAATGTAAAGTTTATTCTCTATTTTTGTAGTTTTAACACAGATTTCAATTAAATATATTAAAAAGTCATAGGAAAACAAAACCTGAAGCTCATACTCAATGGTGGTGGGATAAACTTGCGCAGTGAACGTGTTTTTGTCCTTTGCGTTTTCCACGACGCTTTGTCGTGGATGTCGTTTCACATTTTGTTCTTTTCCTGGTGCTTGCTTTTTATTTCAGATTCTTTTCTGTCCGGTGTTGGTCACTTTAATCGTGTCTTTAAAATTTCTCAACAAAGATAACTGCGATTCTTCATTTTACTCTTCATCCCGTGTCAATCGAACGACAGAGTAAACTTTCACAATGTCAGACAACAACCAGGTAATCAACTTTTCCATTTTTTTTTGACATTTTCCATTTCATTTTATTGTTGAAAATATTATAAGCTTTTGTTATGGCTGTGTGCATTGTACATACACCGGGCGCGCAAACTTATATATCAAAGCGTTGTTTTTTTCCTTCGTTTTATGAAAATAATTTGAAAACATTTATTGATACGTATAAGTACTGTATTGATGCTGTATAAAGCATTCATGAAGCCCATGTGTAAAGATAATGATGCCATTCGTTTGGAATTTCAAAGCATGGGTCGTCATGAAAAAACGATTTTTTTACGATTTTCTTTCTTTCCCTCCCCCCTCTGACATATAGGATGCTGCTGCTAAGGATGGTGACACCGAGTACATCAAATTGAAGGTCGTTGGCCAAGACAGCAATGAAATTCACTTTCGTGTAAAGATGAGTACACAAATGGGAAAATTAAAGAAGAGTTATAGTGAACGAGTAGGCGTCCCAATGACCAGCTTACGATTCCTATTTGATGGTAAATATGATTTTACATCTTTTTTAATACAAAAAAAAACATTAGGTATTTGCTCGATATGTAATTATTAATGTTTAAACAAACTATTATATGTATTTTTATTTCAATAGGACGACGTATTAATGATGACGAAACTCCAAAGCAGGTATATTGATTGATATTATAAATTCAAAAATTCAATACAAACATGACTATGGACTAAAAAAGGAGCATTTGTATGGTGATTATAACATAAAAAATTTCCATTTTTTAGTTGGAGATGGAGAATGATGATGTCATTGAGGTGTACCAGGAACAAGTTGGTGGATCCAGGTTGATCTAAGAAGGAAGATGAGAAGAGAAGGATTTAATTAAAGCACTATGTATAAATAAATGAATGTTCCGTCACCTTGATACCCATCTTCATGTTGATTATTTTTATGAAAAAGTAAGTAAGTTAAAGTAATTGTAATTATCATTGTAATATTAAGGCTACAAGAGAAGAATTGGGTGTAGAGCCCCTGGTCCGTATCAATATAATATCTCCAATTGTTCTCTTTTATTAGTACATACATACATCTACATATTATTCTGTGTATTTCCACAATGTAATATATAGTAGCATTTTTTTGAAGGAGATATTCAAGATGGACATGAAAGAATCATTCAAAATGTATTATTAAGATAAGCATGATAATACTAAACAATAATAATAATACATGTCATAAATTAACTCTCCTTTTTTCATTTAATAAGTATGCTACTATTTTTTATTATTAAAGTTTTTCTGGTACATTTTTCCATCTCGTGTACACATTTAAATCACATTAATAATAATTACATTGTTGTAAAAAAATTCTCTTATTCAAATTAACTAAATATTACGTTAGTAACATATTATAGCTCTGATGAATTTTCCATTAAATAATGATTTACATGTGTGAGCGAGGAAGAATTATCTATTCTTTATTCTCCTGAGAATTCAGTCATGGAACTCTAAAGCTAAATAATAATGATATTTCTGTAGTAAAGTATGATGTTTCGTCGTGTTCCTTTACACAGTATATATTATATACAAACAAATGACTTGGTAATTTTTTTTGTATTGTACTTGAAATGGGTACACGTTACTGTAATATATTAAATATATATTTGTATAATAATAATATTTAGGAGGCTGGACACATACACACGACCTTTTCTCTGACAAAATCTCTTTCTCATTTAATTTTAATACAATATTAAATATTATTAAGTATACACACAGTAATACACACACAACAGCAGTTTCCACAAACAATTTTTCTTTTCCTTGTGTATGTGTATTCAAGTATTTGCTGCAGACGTTTTCTGAAACGTTTGTAACGTGAAAAAGGAATAAAAAATAAAAAATCATTATACTTACTTACTTTGGTACTTGAAATGTTTGTTCGTTGAGCTCGTGTATGATATATATTTTATTTCCAAGGTCATTGTGTATCATCTAATTATTTATCCTCGGTCACTAGCTTCTCTGTCGCATCAATTCCCTCTCGCGTATTTCATTTATTTATATAGTACTTATAGGTACGTTACTACTAGAGTTCACATCTTCGTTTCGTATATGAGTGTATATTATATGTAATATGTATATATAGGACAGACGTGTTTATGATAAGAAAATCCGAGAGCGAGTAATTTATATTTCCATCAGTATACACTTAGATACGTGTTTATTTAGTTTTTTTTTGTATTTATTTGAAATTATTGCATAAACATTTCATAATATGCTTTGTCCAATCTCATCCACATCCATTATAATCTAGATGTATAATTGTCATATTGCCAACCAACTAAACTATCAGTAACTTCATATAAATAATAAGCTTTTCTAAACGTACATAATAACAATAATTATTATCATAAGAAACGTCTATCTATGTATATACCGTTAGTGTAAAACTTGATATCATATTTTCATCGTAAATGTCGTATTAAATACTATAATATACTCTTATTTACTTACTCGCTTAACAATGGATTATATAATAATTAAATTATATCATAAATATCATTACAAATAGAAATTTACAAATAGCTCGATTGTTTTGAGGTAATTGAAAGTTCCGTCGATCGTCGTCTACGTCCTTTACTTGAGTATAATACTCTCTTTTTCATTTTCTTGTCTATATATAATAACATTGTGATTTCCTCTTTCTTGCATATAATAATTAGGTTGAAAACTAATATTCTTGACTTCCATTCTTCACTTCATATGGTTATATTATTTTATTTACTTTGATTAAGAGTAAGGCTATAAATACATGATTAATGCCTGAATCATTCGATATATTTATCTTTTCCCTATATATATTGACATATTTACATATTCCATAAAATTATATGTATGTACTTATGCAAAAAAACAATAATTACAAACAACATAATAATAATAATAATACAGGATTGAAGGGCGCGGAGTGGAGCGAGTGAGCGATCATAATTCATATAATTGTATTATACTTTAATATGTATTAATATTAATAAATTATATTATCATGTAGGTCAGTAATTAGTAATATAAATGTATATTTAACAACAATAGTAAAAATGACGTTACGTTACACTATAGGCATAATACTAAACCATATGTAAATGAATTGTACATAACTTTATAGATATTAGTATTTATAGCCACTATTTACAAAAGAATTATTTAAGTTTTCATATACTTAATAAACAATTTTAGAAGATTTTTTCTCGGAAGATTCCTTTCCCCTTCCACATGTCAAACTGTTATACTTACTAAAATTTATAGTTCACCCACTATTTATGGGCTACATATGATATAGTTAAGCAATTAGCTTACACATGTGTGTTTATACCCCTGGTTTTTATTTTTTCACCCAAATCTTTTTAGTATGCATCAATGCATCTCATCTCGCTTCGACTATATACTTTGACCTCAGATTCATACTCATATATATAGAAGAAATATTATACTAACAGTCACATTTTGGATTCGTATGCGGTTGACAATATGATTTAAGTAAAGTATTAAGGCTACTTTCGTGATGTACATATATGTATAGTTAATATAATATATTTTATCAATATCATTTTAGTATATACATATATAGTTTGACTTTTTTTTTTGCTGAAGAGCGAGAAGACAGATAAACAGTATATACAGATTACTCAGCATGACAATCTGCTAACAAATTATGTACAAAAACTGTCTTTTTCTTTCCAACTATATAATTCATAATACTTTGTGTTTCAACTATGTATTCAAGACGTATGTATGTATGTATATAATATAATATATATACCTATAAGTAGGGTAGAATACGACAACTTTCGCATACAATTCCTTTAATTATCACTATACAAACATAATCATATCGCATGTATATAATGTGGTGTGTACGGTCGAAGTACATATTAGGAAGAAAGGAATATATATATATATATAGGAAGAGATATCTATATAGTAGTTTTTATAATTGTCTGAAAGTTATAAACTATATACTTAAATACGGACTCATCTATAGAAGTTTTTGGCTCACTAGAAAATAACGACTGCATATAATGGGGAGCATAACTCGGTTTTATATATAATTGAAAATCGCTGCCAGAAGAGTTTTTAGTGTGAAAAAATTTAAGATTGAATTACTGATATTTCATACTAATATACTGCATATAGATAGGGATATAAGCAAAAAAAGGGGATTTTTTAAGTTCCGTAGTTTTAGATGTAGAATATAAATATGGATCAAATTAGGTTTTTTATTATACAAAATGGATTATAGTGATATAGGAAACTACCTACAAAGTAAAGAGCTCTTACAGCGTGTCCCTGTGAAAAATCCATTTTCGACTTGTATTATCAAATCTATGAGTGGTCCATTGTTTTTGAAGTAACTTGTATCGTTCTTCGCAAAGGGTTAAGGGTCTTCCTCGTCTAAAAATGAACCAAAAAAAATAAACAATAAACAAATTGTAAAGATTTATATCAGGTAAGATCGAAAACTGTATATAGCACACTCATTTTTTAAAAATTTCTAATTATTTTCGGAACTGGTTTTCAGAATTCCTTCAAATTCGACACACAATAGTGATTTATCATTCTTTACTTTGTCTGCATAAATCAAATTGGAATTGCAAAGGGTCACGCAGAAAACTTAAAACAAATGGCTTGTGCTATATATAGTTTTCGAACACACATTATCCTAAATCGCCCAATTAATCATTATATCCTCTTATTTATACAATAAATAAAAAATTAAAAAAATTAAAAAAATTTACTTTAAATCTTTGTCCTCCTCGCCTGAAAAAAAATTAAGTAGATAGGTTAGTATAATAGATAATAGATAATTAATAAGATAATTTAATTAGATTAAATTAAATAAAAATTAATAAAAATTAATAAAAATTAAATCAAATTAAATCAAATACCAAAAGCATCTGGTCCAGTCCAAAGCAAAGGACAGGGATCCCAGGTCAAGTCAGGTCACATCACCAAAAGTGTCAGGAAAGTCAAAAAAAAAAAAAAAAACCATTGTATATTTTTTCATCATATACTTTACACACACAATCTTTCACTTGGCACTTGAAACTAAACTCTAATCAAAAAAATATTATTAATTCATCCCACATTGACATACCTAGGTAGACAGAGCCCCAAAGGCAGGCTCGTTTTCCTCTCACAACCACAATCGTCGACAAATTGATACTCAAAAACATGGCAGTACCAGCGCCTATAATAGTCAAAAGAAAACCAAGAAAAGGGTTATGGTTTGTACTCGGCACCAAACTAGAAAGCAACTACTTTGATATGCATAGGAGCTCTTGCAACTCAGACCTGTCGAACCATGTCTGAATTTCATAGTGTTGTATTTTTTTTCCTTGAAGCACTCGTGAAATAAGCTAGAGACTTCATTTGAATTTCTCCCCCCCTCCCCCATTGGGGATAGATGATTTTTCAAAGTTACGTTTCATGCGACTTTGGGGACACTTGTTTAGGGCAAAAACCCGAGGAGACAAAGACCTTTTTTGACATTTTCTTTCGAAACGGGCTTGTACCAAGTACAGTTCATGCTTGTTCGATTACATAGAATGCCCGAATCGTAGAAAACCCGCCCGCCACGATTGTTTTACAGTGGCGGTTTCCACCGTTTCATATTAAGGGGTCACCGAATTTTTTGAGAGGACTGCCTCTGTTCAAAAAATTCAAACGGTCAATTTTTTTCATAGACACAAAAGAACAATAGTAGTTAGTGACTCTTCCTTTGTCCCTCCAATTTCAGATTTCAGATTTTTAGTCATATAACCCGGATTTCGGTTTTGCCCAAAATCAAACATCCCTTTCGTAATCAATTGCCTATCTTCCTAGAAAGCTTCGTCAACCGGAACAAGTTTGAAGAAATGGCAGCTTATTTTGATTTCCCTTGAAACGGCGGAAACCGCCACTGTAAAAAAATCGTAGCGGGCAGGGTTTCTGCGATTCCGGCATTCTGTAATCGAACAACCATGAAAAGTACTTGGTACAAGCCCGTTCCGAAAAGAAAATTTCAAAAAAAGGTAATTTTCTCCTCGTTTTTTGTCCTACACATGTGTCCCCATAATCGCATGAAACGTAACTTTGAAAAATCACCTGTACCTGGGGGGGATTTCGAAAAAATTCAACTGAAGTCTCTAGTTTATTTTATGAGTGCTTCAAGGAAAAAAATACAACACTTTGAAATTCAGACATGGTGCACAGTGTCGACAGGTCAGAGTTGTAAATGCTCATAGTTAATATTATGAATTTAAAAAAGTCAGTTACCACAGTCAATCGAGTGTTGAATGGCTTCACACATTCCATTACTTGGCTGTTTACAGCAAGATTCTCGCATACACACCAATGCTCCACAGACAAGACAAACATTTGGATCCTTGGGTACTTGACTACAATTTGGACAAGGCTTGCGATGATAGAATTGAAAGATGACATCATAGTCTTGTGGTAGATCTAATAATTTAGGTTGCCCCCAAAGTACATGCTGAGTTTCAATTAAATATGAGGCGGAGACTCGTGCTTTGGATATAAAACGAGTCAAGTCTTGACACCAAGTCCAAATGGCTGTCAACGGTGTTGGTGAAATCCAACGGAGAAATTTATGAGCTTTAAAGACATCCAATAGAGTTTCTTGATTATGAAAGTCAAGGGGTTCTATATGTTGTTGCTCATGATGACCCAAGCTGAGGAAACGAGCAAGGAAACCAAATTCTTCTGCTTCAGTTGTGATGTATGGAAGTTCTTGTTCATAGATTTGATGACGAAGGAGAGCAGAGACACGGAGATAGGGTAAAAGCAGAGATTGGATTTGACTGTCAATCTCTCTCCCCGTGTAGCCCGTCTCTTTTTTATCTTTCAACTTCATTTCATAGTCTCTGTCTCCAAAATCACTATTCACCAAATCAACAAAGATATAATTAAATTATAATAATTTAAAATTAATATATGTTAAATCGTAATTAAAAACTAAATTCAATTGTCTACTACAAAGAACAAGTACTAATTTTAAATTTAAACAATTCACTACACAGAAATCAATATCGAATTAATAATTATCAATACATATGAGAAAAAACATTAAACATACCAGTCTGGCTGATAGAGAGGAGACATTTCTAGATATCCAATGATGTGGCCAAATAAAACATTTATATCGTTAAAATCTCCCGTTGTACACGAATTCGGGAGCATGGATGTCCGAGTTTTCCAATCTTCCCTCTCTCTATCCGAAAGCTGTTCAAGAAAAAAAAAAGATTATACATGGAAAACCACTTTTAACTTGGCAATAATACTACAAAATAATTTACAGTATGAATAATAGCTTACCCGCATGGATAATTTAATGAGGATTTGAACGTAAACTAAATTGTAGATTGCTTGAACGATTTCCGTAAAGTATGCTGAAATTTTAGAGTACACACATAGGTAATTAATAACTGCACTCTATTTATAGTACAAATATAGAGGAAGAAATACTTTTATGATTTTGTACACTCACCCAAATCCACGTGCATGGGAAGCGTCATGAGGAGATGAAGTAACGTAGCACATGGATCCCGAATAAGCAAAGGCACTGAAAGTGAATAAAAGTCAAAAATGATTTGTTACATCATCGTTGATAAGAATAACTTTGATAAGGTGGCTCAGCGTGAATGAATATAATTAAAGCCAATACTACGGATATGTACTTCTGATCTGACTGAATACAAAAATATCGTAAAATATAAGTTACCTTCTCTGTCAATTGGCATGACAGAAGAATCAGGTTTAAATTGGATCCCTAATATTCTTTCCCAGATCTTTGGTGAACACTGATCGGTTGACAAGATTTTGTAGTGAAACCCAAGGACGTAAAGTAACGGTACTGTTGAGATTTATGAGGAAACAATGAAAATATTATTAGATTAGATAGATACTCTCTATTTTTTAATTCTATACCATTGTGTTTAGAAATCCTTGCTCATTTAAAATACATGAGCGTACATACATAAGCGCCAAACAAAAAATGGTATAGAATTAAAAAATGGAGAGTATATATTTGAATTGATACAAAAAGAAAAATTTATCCATTGTTCATAGTAGTAATAAATTTAAATTACCAATACAAGAACGTTTTGAAACTGCTGTGGGTGATGATGCTGATGCTGATGTTGAAGGTTGTGGTTCTGTGGGAACTGAGACAAGATTACCCCCTCGGAAGACAACTTGTAATTCCAAATTCGTTCTGGCGATAGAGCTCACAAAAAGTAGGATGCTTGTTGGAAGTTTTGACTGGCCCACCTATTAAAACATACGGCAGGGGATTTATAATAAATTTAGTTTCATATGATACGTATTATTACGTATGTATACATAGACAGTCGTCAAACCAACAATAGATTGTAAACGGATTCCAAATATGGGTTAGTTTGAGGGATTTACCTGTCTGTACTTCAAGTGCGTCGCGTTGGTCATTTCCTCCATGATCTTGGTTAAACAGTCTTGAAGTTTGCTTGGAGTATTCGGATTCGGGTACTCTCTCAGTAGTTTCATTACCTCTAAAGCTACGTTTGCTTCTGGAGAGGATGGAATCTCCGGTTCTGTAATTTCGGGAGTGGAAGGAGCATGGCTTGTTTTTTTATAACAAAAAAAGACACATTTAATATTTATTTTCCAAATTCACGTGAATAGAACAAAATCGAACAAGAATTAATATGTGAAGAGCAGAAAACAAACAAGAATGAAAATATTTCCTTACTTTTTCGTTCGATCTTTGACTAAGGCAGATTGTCGTATACCATACTCTGGAGATAAAGGCAAGAATGAGTTGGCTAGTTGTCGGCAGAGAGGACAAGAATATTCTCCTCTATCAATATCAATGGACACATTATTTCTATCTGGTCGCTGTTGAGCCTTTAAAGCACTTAAATATCCTTTCAGACATTCCATATGCAAATGATGTCCACATGTTTGCACATGTACACCCCCTTTCCATCCACAAGAAATGGAAAGCAACCAACTGGAATCATCAAAATGTGTCCCAAATTCTTGAAGTCTTCTCTCTTCATAATAAGTCATGGAGTCTTCCATTGTCAGTTCTGATTTCTCTTCCTCATTTGTTGGAAGTTTGTGGTCTTTACCCCCTTTTTTTCGTCGGTGACCCAGAGTAGAAGAAGACTGAACTAGTGTCACAAACCCCATAGCTAGAAAAAACAATTAAATTGTCATTATTATTAATAAAAAAAACTTTGCAAATTTTTCCATAGGTTCAATAAATAGACTATCCTATAGATAAATATTACAATTTATTCAATTATTCATAAAAATTAAGAAAGAAAAAACAACTCACGATTATCACAGGTACTCGAACTTGTCTGATTACAAATGACACAATCATACTCCATTGGTTTGATTGAGGACATTCCACCAGAATTTGAAGAATCTTCATCCCCCATATAACTTTCAGAACCACTTGCATTAGAAGTGGCACTAGAATTATACGCCTCTTCATAATTACGATCACTCATGGCTTTTTCCATAAATTGTTTTTGTTTCTTTGCTATAATAAAAAAATAAAAAATACATTAATTTATACTTAATATTGTTTACAATTTTATATCGCAAAAAACAGGACTGAATAAAATAATATAGTAGTCAATAAAATATATACTTGTATAATTAAAGTTATTTAAAAATTAAAAACATACCAAATTCTTCCATTAATTTTACTTGTCTCTCTTGAGCTTTGTGACGACGTTCACCTTTCTCACGTTTCTCTCGTTCTTGCCTTTCCTCATCACTTTCTGTCCTTCGAGGCCACAGTCTTTCTCTAGTTCCTACTAGAGTCTCTCGGCATAATTCATCTTTAGCTGCTATTTGATCTACAGAAACAGTCGAAAAAAAAACATTTCATCAAATACGGTTCATAATATAGCTTGTAAATTAGTAAAACCTGTACTAAAACTACAGGAGAATTTAAAATATGCTTGGCATTACTTATTTATAGTATAACTTTCATACATACCAAGTATCTTTCCAACAAAGAATGCACCATCTCCAATGCGATTCAATGGATGATCCGAATCTGGATTTAAGATTTTATACAATTCAGTATAATTGTACTCTACTAATTCAGTTTCTTCTCCCATTGAGGATTCTTCAGGCATTGTTGTAGTTTGAAGTACTCTAGTGACTTTGACTTGTAAACGTGAATCTACTCCTTTTTTAGCATCGTCTATAATTTTTAAAGCTACACTCGTCTCCCAATACGGAACATAGCTGTCTGGTAAACCCGATAATTTAGAATGAAGTTTTAATAAGAGAGAAATCATGCTCTCATTCACAACAACTTCTACAGCTGCATCTCGATTATTTATCGATGAACTCCTTTCCACAAGCTCTTTTCTTTGGACTGTCGCAATGGGCTTTATATCCGCAAGAGCAACCTGTAAACCACTCTGTCTTTGGGCTTCATCCACATGGACATTTACATTTCCAACGGAACCCACCAAAGCAGCTTCTTCCTCTGCAGTTCCTAAATATTGATTAAATTTTGAAAATTTTCAATTACTTTACTCATAATTTGACTCTATATTTTGTTTTTCATGTTCAATTATCATCATACATATATAGGCACGATATTACAGGTATATTACAAATTTACACTACTCTCTCAATAATTACGTACTATTCTTTCCACTGCAACATGCGTCTTTTGTGAAAATAAAACTATGCTTTCTATATACATCCCAAAATTTACCATTTGAAATTGTGAAATTAGAATAACCAAAGATACCACCCAAAGTTACAAAACAATAAAAAATTATACAAGCGAATAAATGGCAGACAAGAAGAAGCATAGAAAATAACCTGAGAGGCGAAGTGGGAGTAAAGCAGGCAGAAGAGACATGGATGTAGTGAGAATTGTTGTAGCAGTAGTTGGACTTGGAGTTAAAGCAGGCAGAGGTCTTGAAGGTCGCTCAGGTAAAGAAATTGACAGTGAGACTGAAGAAGACTCAGCTAATTTCAATTTCCAATTATTATTAAACTTATACACATTTTTATACAAATTTTGTATACACATGTGTATCAAAATAGACAAATATCCACCAGATTATCAAATACTGAACGAACTAAAACTAATAAACAATTGCCCAAAACCCTCCACATACATGTACTACTCAATAAATGTTTCACTACTTTTAGAGCTACAACAAGGAGAAACATTCCATTTTAGATTTAATCATTCCACATGAAGATTGAAAAGAAAAGACAAAACAAAATATCCCCAAATTGATCCTACAACAGAAATATTGGGCAACATTGAAATAAACAAAGCATCATTTGACTTTTACCTGGATTAGAAGGCATAATGGCTAGAGGTGCTGGAGAGAAATTACTTGTATTCGAATCAGCCATCGGGAAGCCTAAGTTGGCTAGAAATTACAAATGATTATTGAATTATTGTATTATTCATTACTTAAATAATGTCTGTAATTTTCTTGTTTGTTTGTTGTAATGTTGTTTTTTATACCTGAAATGAGTGCAACCATGTTTGAATCGTACGAATCATACATGTCCACCTCGCCATCATAGCTCTCGACTTCCATATCATCAACACTCACATCTACAGCGAATCATGTAAAACAAATTGTGAATAATAATTTTTACAGTTCTAACGATGACATGAGTAATATAGAAAATAGCGAACCTTCTGATGAGTCGGACGTGACTGATGGATTCGTTTTCACATAAACAGAGTCGATCTCTGTCCGCAGATTAGCCAAAAGACAGTCAGTTTTGTACCACGACGCAAATTCTGTATCAATCCGAGCATACGAAACTTCACGGGGACAAATTACCTATGTAAAATATAAAAGTATTAAGAAATAAGTTTTTCGTGTAATTTTTTTACACTTCATTAGGAATAACAAGGCTAAACACATAAAAGTTATATTATTATTATTATATACCTGTGGCCCAATTGTATCACAAACACTCAGAGCCATCTCAAGAAGGTACACAGCCAGGGAGACGACCTGATCTGATAATTGTGTTGTATGAACTCCTTTGTAGAAAATTACGAAGAGGACACCTTGGAGGACTTTGGACAAGAGTACATTACGAGGGTCAGTATATGGCTCTGAAACTTTTTTGGGCATTCTATACGGTGGCCATGGACTTCCAGATCCTTTAAATTTTCCAGTTTGGGTTGCAAATTTTGTAAACCTATCCAAAGACGTTTGGAAATCTTTCCGATGGACAGCCCGGAGGAGGACGTAGATAGGATCCTATATGGTTTTGATTGAAGTCCAAACAAAAACAATCATTAGTACTTGAACACAACTTAAATTATAGGAAAATTGATAATGAATAGAATAATGTATTATACTTACATAAAGTTTCTCCCAAACAAAATTCTTTGGCACGTACATCCCTTGCACCATGTTCCCACTTGGTTCAAAATTCGGAGCTCGATAATCAGCAATCTAATCAATATTATCAACCGTGGTATTATTTCTTGTTCAGTACAAGTTGCAAGACAAAATTATAAGACAGCTTTTTGCCTTTTTATTTCACTTCTTAATGGATTTTAATTCGAACAGTCTTGTTTTGTCAACCGCACAGTAAATAAACTTACGCGTGATAATACAGGTTCAAAGTCTTTACACAATCCAGGTGTTCCTAGGTTTGGTCCTTGAGTATTTCCAGTTCTCTCAGGGATAAGTTCCATTAACTGACTGTGGGTCTTGTCCCCCATGCATAGGATTGTTATCATTTCCATCTCGATTAAATCCGCATCCGACCACCCAATTGAAGTTCGGACAGAGGCAAGTGATGCCAAAAAGATGAGACAATTCTCCATCATTTGAATTTCTTGTTCGGGTTCCAAATATGTATTGTTGACGGAGCTTGAAATACTGAGTGACTCAAGTATATGAAACCGTTCAAACACAGAATTGAGGAACTCCCCGTGGTGTAGATTCATCATTGCAACTTGGAGTAAGTACAAATCCGCATCAGCCATGGAATTACAAAAATGGCACTGGATGCAATCAAAATAGAAAGAACAATTAGAACCTTTTAAACGTAAGTAGTTGTACGAATGTCATTTTTATGTCAACACTTTAACAGTTTGTTTTGGGTATTATTTTAAGCATTTAGGCAACACCAAGGGTGTCAAAGTTAAATGACCCCTTGTCGAGGCTTGTAAAAGTCCGATGCCTTACGATCAATCGTCAAGATTCCGGCTTCAATTCCCACGAGGTGCGAAATTTTTTTTAATGGAATAATGTTATTTTTTAATAAATTGATATGTCAAGGGTCACGGAAGGTCAAACATCGACGTACCTGGATGTAGGTCATGGATTGACCTTTGATCTGAAGGCCGTTTCGGACCCAGAGGCCACTCATGACTTCATAGAATCCCGTCTGCACTCTCAAGGGATGAAGGATTATTGATTTGAGTTCTTGAGGGGGTGGGAGTAATTCAGCTAGTGATAGACCTTGATTTCTTACAGCTTGATATAAAAATGCTGCATAGTAGCGGTGAAGTGGAAGATGAAAACTGAGTGACTGTGAGTCGTTGGAACTAAAATCGTAATTTTCAAGCCATTGCCTTCAAAAAGGAAAAAAAGAAAAAAAGGTTTAGTTTTAATGGTAATTTATGGCAAATCCTTTTACGTTTATAAATAAACTATTTCATTAATACAAACTTATACACATCTTACCTCAGTTGTGCTCGACAATGCCTAAGTAAATTTTTTGTCAGATGCGCTGTAGAAGCGTCTCTTAAATGGGAAACTAAGGCCCACATAGGAGCTGCACTCGCTTCTAATTCAGCCGAAAAAGCTGCGTAGTACGTTTTGGGTTCAAATTCTACATGTTCATTCATTTCCCGATGATTAACATTCATACCTGTAAAATTGAATTCAATAAAAATAAACATGTGATTATCTGGCAACCGTTTACTATATACATTCCCAAAGTTCATAAACATACAAATAATACGAATATTCTGAGCTATGAATATGAATTAATTAAAGTACCTTGAAAAACTGATAAAAAACTGAACCACATTTTTAAAAGTCCATCATTTTCTAGAAATTTAAGTGCTACATTGCGATGTGATAAAATATTATTAAAATCTGAGACTAAAGGCCAATAGCAATGATTGGCCATGGTTCCACTAGAGCAGTCCACCACACGATTTCCATTTCGATCTTTATCACTTTGCCGGGCGGGTCGCGTAATTTCCCACATCATGTATTTCAAGCTGACAACCATCACATGTAAAAGTCCCATCTGCTCACTCATTCTCAATGCTAACTTCTCATTTGAGAATAATTGAACTGAAATGTGAACTACAAACAATACGCATCATGGATTAGTACGGAACTTGTAATATGTTCAAAGAAATGAGTCTCATCTAATTAATAATTATCAATAAACACTTATTTACCCAATCGATTTGACAAAGAATCCGTATCCTTCGAATGGACTAATAATTGTGATACACGACTATAATGAAGAACAAATGCACGGGTAAAGGCTTCCTTGTAATCTGTGATTTGCAGCAGATTTAATAGAAAAAATACAATTTGTTGAGGGAATTCAAATCTTGCAATCCAGAATACAAATTCATCCAGAAATGTTCGATGAACTAGATTTTTTTGCAAGGATGGAACGTCTGAAAAATATTAAAAAATTATTGGTTTTTTAGTGTTTCAATGTAAAAATTGTACAAACATACACATATACACGCATAAACATGAACTTCATATAAAGGCAGTAATTAAATTGATAAAATGAAAAGTCGCACTTTGATATTCCTCAGGTGCTTCTGGATATGCAAATGACTTGACGGCTATAAAGGAGAATTAGAGAGATTAGAATAAATAGGTAATGTAGATATATATGAAACGAAATTTCATCGCATATTTTTATTTATACAGCAATGACAAATAGAAGGTAAAATCCTACCTTCTTCATAGGCCCTTTTATTTTCCATCATAAAACCTAGATAATCTGAAGTATAGGCTGCATCTGTTTCATCAACTTCAGTCAATAGCTTGTATATCTAATAAAAATAACATGAAATGTTATACAATTACAGAATTACACTATGTACATTTTTTTCAACAATAATATTAATTAATTATTCATTCCTTTAATAAATAATTAATTAACCTGTGGATTCGTGAGAGCGAGTGTTATGACTCGTCTCATTACACCGCCCATCGAACTCAAGTCTTGAAGCATGGTTATGTATTTATCTGCTTTTTCAATTCCAGCTAGAAACTGCTCAAGATCTCTACTATTTTGTCTCATATGTTGAATGAGTCGGAAAAGAAGTCGAGGCATCATGGATTTTGCAACTGCTAGTAGATCCGGTGGGGCTGGCCGATCATTCTGTTCCGCATGAGGACCATGGTGTGAGCAAAAACCAACCTCCTTCATCACATTTGTATCTCCACAATCACAAGCACCACCGGCCTGACTTCGAAACTAAAAACAGTCATCAATCAAAAGGAATGTAATTTAGTGTATATAAAAAGAAAAAAGAATGAATATGAATACATATTAATTAGCTGATTTATTATAATAAATCGATTTAGAATTTATTTATTTGTAAAAATACTTACCATATTAAAGTCATGACCTGTATGATCACCCCTTTTAAAACATTCTGCACATAATGACATGCACGGTGACAATCCACAAGTTCGACACCGGTAAGCCACAAAATTTTCTTTCCACACTAGTCCACATGTTGTTGTAATGTCGTAACGTCTCACTAAACACGGAAAAAGAATAAACAAAATCAACACCAAGATACAATATATAAATAATAAATAATACAAATGTGAGTTGTTACATATTCTTGCAACATTCCTGTACAAACGAAAATATAAAAATATATACTTATATACCTGTGGCAGCAAAATCTTCAGGATTGCAACCTCCAGCAATTGTCCATCTCAACCATTTGATATTCTCTTCATTGTTAATATCCTCATTAGGATCTAATACTAGATCTAGTAATTTATCTAAACTATCTGTTCTACAAGAACCGAATAATTCTGCTTGTATGTAAGCCGCCGCTTCCTTAAAACCTTTCTTCATAAGAACTTCCACATCCATCTTCTCATGCTATCTGAAAATATTTAAAAAACATTATTATACATTTTGATGTTAGATTACAACACTTTATTTGATTACACAAGTTTAATGTTTACGAAATGTTCATTTAAATAATTCTTCCATTGAAATCAGATGAGTCCAAAAACTTAAACTAAATTATGGTATGCATGTTATAAAAATGACCAGATGTATACGAGATATCAGAAAACACATTGAAAATGTCTGATTTACATCAAAAAATAATAATTGAATGCAATAAGAAATAACATGAGTCACTCATTTATTAAATTAACTATATCTCTACGTTCAGGTTTCAAGTGTATATTTCCATACATAAATTGAGTTTTCCATCAAACCAAATTTTGAAACGTATATGTATATCAAATAAATATACGAAAATTGGAAGCCTGTTACGTAGCAAAAGTATTATAGTATAACATAATAAACAATTTTAAGAAAATCGACTCCTTACATAAGATAAGTTATCTCCACAAGTGACTCTTTAACTTGATTTGAAATGAAAACAAAAACATGGAAAATAATATACATGGATTTTCAAAATTTTGGGAAATTTTAACGTGATCGTCAAAGTGTCCGTCTCCTCTGCAACCGTTTTCTGAACTAACTTTAACAACTCACTAGCTCCCTAATTATAATTAAGAAAGGATAATATAAATCACCTTTTACACCGGAACTGTTTCAGGAGAACAGCTAAATATTTTATATTTATATATATTTATTGAATTTTTTAAAGAGGAACTTTTTGAAAAAAGTCTTTCTTTTTTTTCAATCAGCTCGAGTTCGAGTACACACTATAGACTGGAAATAACATAGACTGCCTACTCGCGAAATGTGCAGTCATAGAAAAAATGAGTGGAGAGAATCCAATGTAGAAGAGATGCAGAGTCCACAGTCTGTTTTCTCTAGTCTACAGGAAAGTTGGTAGAAGGCTGTGTGTTAGTCGTACAAGAACAGTAGAACGACATTTCCTTGATAGAAGGCTCACATGTTTTGTTTTTCCACAGACAATTCCGAAATTAGGAAAAAAATAATTAACTGAAGAGTCATGACCTATACCGACATACTACTCGACCTCAAAAATTTATTTATTTTTTGTCAAAAAATATAAGGAAATACGACAATATGAAAAAAATTGTCGACCAACATATGACCATGGATTAAGTTTCTACATGTCAGGGTAGGATTTTTTAGGGGTCAAATGACCATAAAATCCAAAATTGACCTTGGAAAAAACGGGGGTTTAATAATAATAATGAAATCCAGAGCCATTTCTGACCCCCGGCAGACTGGGCAACGGCCCAGGGCGCCAAAAACGAAAAAAGGTCGCCAGAGTTTTTTGGCATGTTCACTGAAAAATGGGCCGTTTAAGCTAGAAAGAGGCGATAAAAATCATTTTTAGTAAAACAAAAATCGCTACAGTAGTCGAAAATTTTGCTCGCTACGCTAATAGTTTTGCACAGCCACAACTTAACTCAAAACACCGTAAAAAAAAACATGCAAAACAAATTGAATTTAGCATAAGTAGGGCGCCATTTTTCTTTTCCAGGGCGCTGAGATATTTTGCCCAGGGCGCCCAAAACCAAGAAACGGCCCTGATGAAATCATTAAAAGTTGGAATTTGATTGTACATATATATTTTCTTGAGTAAGTGCATAGTGCACGTACCTGTGGGACACACTGTATACAGTGTGTATCGGTTCATTCACCTCCGTGTGCAAAGACGTATACACAAGATTTTTTCTATACGTAAACGTATATATTATATTTGAGTAATATAAATTTATTATTATGCTTCATCCAGGTATTTCCTATGTACTTGCAAATTTCATTCGGAGGATTTCAAATGAAATTATATTTTCCGTTTCAAATTCCCAAATATGAATTTATATGTTAACTAGGTACATATATCTTCACCCACACACACACACACACATACATATATATATATATGCACTCGTCATTCGAGACTTTTGTTTTTACATAGAATCATCTATAGAGATGTGAATATATTATGATTATTTCCAGAAAGAAATACCTTTTCCGGCTTCACACACCTTACTCACTACTTTATATGTAAAACATGTAATTTTTTTATATTACGTACATGATTTCAGATTTTGATGCTGTTGTCATTGAGCTTGAACATGTATTAAAAAATACAAAATATCACAAATCTATTATCGTTTCATAATTCCCCATTTCCAATTTCCGTAAGTACACACACACGTTTTATTGTTTGTAGATAGGGGCAATGTTTATATTTATTTATATTATTATTTATACTTGGCACACTGTATTTTATTTAGGCACATAAAAACACATGGAATTTTTATTTTTTTAATTAAATTCAATTTCAAACACTATACATTTGGTAGATATATAAGTATAATATAAGTAAATGGGAATGACGACGGTAACTATCTGTTTTACATACAGTTGAACTTTTGATTTCCTTGTCTTCATTCAATGATGATTATTATTCTTACAATACTATGAAGATAATTTCTTGCCATGCACACATGATGATTCCGTTTTCCTTGTAGTATAGGTAATATTTCCTGGACACATTTTACACCAACTCACTACGTAGACACATAAATACACATTGCACATTGAATGATTTCACATATTGCAGTTGTCACAGTCACAGTGACAACTTGTCACTCTCTCTATTCAACTATTCACTACAGATATATTCCACAATTCCACACAATTCCACAAGTATTTCAAATATGTTTCAAATTCCAAATGAAAAAATACGGGGATAATGTGCTGAATATGATGATCACCACAAGGTAGAGGCGAGGATTACAACTTAAAAAACACACACCATGCAAACACTACATAGTTTTAATACAACAAGTCTTTTGCACACTTTCTTTTACACATGCAGCATATTATAGAAATGGAAATGAATCTGCAGTTCAGTTCAGTGTGGAAGCTGTGGAAGAGAGTTATTTGAGTTGGCTATATAGGTAACTACACATAAATGACATTCTACATTCTACAAGCTTCATCTTTTGATTCAGGTGAACTCAAGAAGAAGAAGAAGAAGAAGTAGGAAGGGTACACGGTCTTTTACCAATACAATATAATGTATACTCTTAAGCGTGTATGTATATATATAAGTATACAGTATACACACGTTTTGCTCACACAGTTCCTATATAGCCTCACTCACACGTTTATATATAGTTAAAAATCCAAAAAATCAAGGTCTTCATGCATGTACATAGATAGTAATACATAATACACAACACACGTATATACATACAGATAATCTACACTTCTACAGTCTATACAGTCTTCAGCTTGAGCTCATCATCATCTCAAATCTCAACCCTTCCTTTTTGCATCCTACATCCTCGACTTGCACACTATAATATACAATTACATCATTGTGCATACATTATCATATAGTATATTACTGTATATATATATACCTATATATGTATTATTACATACATGGTTTCCCTCTACATATAGAACTTGCTCTTTTTTTTATTCCTAATACCAATCTCTCGTTCTCTCATTCGCTCGCTCTCTGTACATTCTATATACATACCTTTTTATAATATCTGTATTATCGTACCATCTTATCTGCTTTTATATATATAGACGCCTCACTACCTGCCTCAAGAATCACAAGATAACAATTAAAGACGAGCTTTAAGTCTTTGGTTTTTTTGTACATGTGTGTGTGTATCTGTATACTGTGTTTGTGAGTGAGTTAGTGAATGCTGTGTGAGTGAGTGAGTGAGTGTGTGTGCATGGGCTGAGAGAGGTGCAAGTTTTTTTCTTCGTCTCATTTCGTTTTTCATCATCATGATATGTCTTTGTAATACTCTTAACTCATAGTATCAGTAAAGTAAATTATATAAAAGTTAAAACTACACTTCTCAAATTCTCAAACTCCAAAGCAGTCAGCATAAGAATTAAGCCTGTACTTTGTTTTGCCTTTTCCTATATATATGTTTGCCCTATGTGCTGCGGATTTGAATTTATTGGATTCAAGCCATGGACTCTCTTCGTCTCAAATCTGACAGAGCATCAGTAGAATGAAGTAGAATCTTACTTTTTCCTGCATAACATAATAACTGTGTGGTAACATTATGTATGTATGTATGTATGTATGTAGGTGCAGAGTATATAGATATAATATACATATACCTATGCATAATCTTTCCATGTTCTCTATATAGGCTCGATTAAATTAATTTATTAACTACCATTATGATTCCCTTGTTATTCTTAATGAAGAGAAGTGTTAAAAAGCAAAGTCGTGGGTGAGTTATTTTACATTTACACTCGTACACATTCATTTTATATATCTTTTTTGACTTACTCTTTCTTTCTCTTCATCTTATTCAACTCTCGTCTGTTGCCTTTCGTTCATTCACTATATATATATAAAAAGCACTTATTGAATCCCAAACTTACCGTTCACCATACAAACATTTCAAACATGTATTTATATACGATCCTCACATCATCTTCAGCTTGCCTCGTAATATACATAATATTTTAATGCATAAATACCATTTTTTACATTACATTCCACAGCCGTCATCTCGTTTCATCCTTAACATCCCACGCAGTTCATACATATTATATTATATATAGGAAGACAAAAAAATCAGTGGACTGCTCAGTCACCATTCACCATTCACAAATGTGATGGTTGTTACAGATATTACAATTGTATAATGCTATTTTTCTGCCAGGAGCAACCACAAACGGCCCATATAATTCCTCACATTTCCCTTCCTTCTACTTTTGTATGTATATATATATATGAGTAAGTACTAAAACAATTGGCCATTTTTACAAGTTTTACATCCGAATCCCTCCATGCAATATGTTCTTAATTCAATTACACATTTTTGTTTCGTGATTCCTCAAAGAATAGCAAAAGCCGTAGTAATGTGTGTAAAGGAATTATATGTAAAAATGAATCGTGACGTCAGAAAAGTCCATTTCTTTTTTTTTTATTATTGTTATTGTATTTTTTTCAGTCATAGACACAAAATCCAAAATTGTAAACGCCAACACACACACTTTCGTTGTCATAGCAGTCAACAAAAGTCGTCAACAGCAGCAGCAGGAGAAACCCAGCATATGAAACGCCAACGTCTATATATTTTAAAATCTAATTTACTTAATGCAAATGTGAAACAAGACATACAGAAAATGAAAAAATCCTTCTTCACACACACAGTCTTAATTTTGTATTTGCTTTACATATAAACAAGAAAAAAGTTTAATTAATAATCTGGTTAGTTTACAATTTTGCATGAATATCTGTTCACATGCATTATCACATGTGCTCAAAGCAATATTTAAGTGAAATGGAAGAAAAAGGGAAGGAGTATGTATATATAAAAAGGGAAAGGCTCGCAATTTGCCATTTGCAAATCACACTCTGTTCTTTGTTGCTCCGAGTTAAAGAAATTCCCTAAATTTTCCGTGCATATTTTAACAGCATGTGAAAACATATGCTGTGCATAGTTATATAGTTTTGATGCAAGAGAGAATGACGAGAGTCTCGAGAGGAGTAAAAAGTCACAGACATAGATACCTACATAATTTCCAGTCTATGTATTTTGGTAATTCATGAATTCCTTTGGATTTAAATTTTGTGAAACGAAAAAAAAAACCATAAGTATACATAGACTGAAACGTCAGACTCTTGAGAGATTCGAGTATAGTGCAGATTGCAGAAACTTGGAATTGTCAGACCAATCGTCACAGTACAACACGCAAATTTGCCATTCCTATACGTATATACATATATGTTAGAGTCTATGTGTAGATTCGGATGATCTATAGAATGGCCGGACAATCTGTAGAATGGCCGGATAATCTGTAGAATGGCCG
>JAIUND010000614.1:0-61202 GCA_034699125.1 Gisinianus flammeolus
TTAGTTGCAACAGTGCGCAAAAATATTGAATTTTTGATCTGGGCCAAAACTCTTTGGGCAATCCGGTATGGGCCTTTGTTGCAGTAGTAAATAGTAAATAGCACAGTTGAACTAAAGAATTGAAACACATGCCGAGTTAATTGCTGCCACCCTCACACTTCTCGTATTATCCATCTTCAAAATAATAATTTATATACTTTATCAGCTCGACTTACAATTAGACAAAAAGACTGAATTCAGACTAACCTAGTTCATATTTCATTTGTACAGTGACAGAAACATCAAAGACAACGAAGTTATTACATACAAATTCCACAATGATGGAGAATATATCTGTTTAAAGGAATTTTTTCTAAATTCCTAGAAAAACTAGCCAGCAATGAGTTTAGGTAGAAATTTTGGCTATGAAAAAGTCTTCTTTTTCTTTGTTTCATTCTTCCTAGTCAATGGCTGTTTTTTATACTCACCCATGTATAGTGTGTAGTTGGATTGGAGTTGAAATCCCGAATTGATGATAATTATGATGACATGAACTTCCGGAGCAAGTTACAGCTAAATACACGAAACGAATACCGTTTCTAATTGTTTCCCTGGAAGATGAAATTAATTAATAAAACTTTTTTACGCTATTTCACACACACATTTAGCTACATACTTACTATGTATATGCACACATTGCACACACAGACACAGTCATTCAGTCGGTTACACAGGGAGGGACACACATGAGACCCCTTAGCAGGGGGTTCTCTAATCTCTAAATGCAATTCGACATGTATATGAAATCCCTTTCAAGTTTAATTTTTGAGCTATACAGTCAGTTACCCATCAGTTGCACGTTGTTGGTTGTACAATTATTTAATTGAGTTGAACGTGCATACATAACTATGAGCGAACGCATAGGTGAGTCTAATGATGAGTCTAATTCGGGGCACCCCGAGTCGTCGTTGTTTTAATTTCTAACAAAAGTTTTTTTTCTTTCCTCGAATTTTTCAAGTTTTAAAACCCACAATAATTTATTGGCTCATCTCATTACGCCTCGTCTCTTCATTTGTTAAGCTATTTAATTTTTATAAGAACTAATTAACATGAGATATGTGAGTGAGTATATATATTTGTGTGTGTGTGTGTTTGCAATTGCGAATCCACAGGCACCGGCACTAATTACACAGGCACACACATTTATTTCGATGGAAAGTGGAAATTTATCATTTTGTCGACTATGTAAAATGTAAACACACGCACAGAGAGAGAGAGAGAGAGAGAGGGAGAGTAAGTACACGTAGAAATTACAAATGTAAAAAGGTAGAGTGAAGCAACTTGGTTTATTGGGTTGTTTGTTTGGATTATCAAGAGAATTTTTCTCCCCCTTCCCTCCAAACTACTGTGGGAATAATAATTAATAATTAATAATGATAATACTTACTTGGAATTGTATTGCTAACAAGGCACGCATGGAGCATGGGGCATAATGAGTAACAATTATAAAAACACACAGAGAATATCTATCGTTTGTATTTATTTAGTCCGTCTTGTTAGACTCAAAATTAGGAAGTGCGTCCACAGTGTTTATTAGTGCCCAGCATACTGATTTTTTTTTACATTCCCCTATACACTCACATGCATATATTCGTATATGTATGTATATGTATACGTAAATGAACGTGTGTTGCCTTTTGGAACGTTTGGTTCCAAGTTCCAACCAAATGTTCAATGTAAAATTGAATACATTTTTTTATCTATTTTCTCTCTCCTAACGATGAGTCAAATTCACATAATAAGTAGGTATAGGTTCTTGTTCGTGACCCTTGTCCGTTCACAAAGCAAAATGGGAATCATGTATGTACATGAAAAAATTAGCTATGCCCATGCAGATATCGTTTCGCAGTTCTCTCTCTCTCTCTTTCTCTCTCTTTCTCTTCCTATCTCTCTCTGTCTCGACTATTTGAATAATTTCAATTTGTAAAACTTGGTGGTGTCCTGTAGCCATAAAAAAAAACTGTACATATTCAAGAGAGAGCCCATAGTATTTATTAGGACGAGAAGAAAACTACAGGGTAATATCCCAGCCCATTTTTCAGTTCGCACTGTTTGATATGTTTTTGATGTTTTGTGGGCATGCTACTCTTTTGATACAGATAATCAATAAATTAGTAGCCAAACCCTTGGTCTAATGTGTTGAGGTGGGTCTTCTTGTCAGAACAGAGGGCAATCTCGACCAGACACACACAGTACACACGAGTACAATAGGTGTTTTTTTATTCTAACCATAATATTATAAACACTTGACCACTTGTGTCTGTGTAAGCTTGTGGGACTTGCCAATGGGTAGCATAAAGTAGTGTCAAAAAGACCATGCAGACGAAGAAAAATAAGAAACAACTTGTCGTAAATAAAACCAAAATTTACACACGTGTTCAGTTTCTTCCCTTTTCTCTCTCTCTCTCTCTCGCTATATATTACAAACTATTCGAATATATAAACACTAATATTATGTTTCCCTTCTATCATTCCTCAGCAAACAGGAGAGAGAGAGAGATGAGAAACGTTTGTGCATGCAAACATCAACATCCTTCATTTTGCTCGGCGAGGTAAACACAAACGATGGCACAAATTAATTTAAACACGAATGCTTTCTTAAGTATATATACGCACACAAAGCATTTCACCTGTACAATCTATAATTAATTCCCACTTCTCACCTTTTTTCATTTTTTCATGTTTTTTCATGTCGTATACCGAACCAAATACCATAATAACAGTGTGTGAATAAAAATTTGTGTGTGTAATATTTTCATACACCGACTAAAAGTATAATAAATACTTACAATTTGCTTTGCATAAGATATTTATATCAAGTCCACAAATCCTAATTAATAATGGTTATAGTAACTTTAACTTTCGGTCATGGAGTAATTTCAATTCCATTTTCATTTCTATGCAGAGAGAAAATTCTTCAAGTGCAATTAATTTGCAAGTTGTACATATACGCACACAAAAAAATGTCTTTACAACACAAACCTGCTTCTTGCAATTTTTCTACCTTTCTGGATTTTCTCTGGACGCTAGAATATTTACTTGAATTTCTAATATACTGTGTCGAATGAACTTGGGATTCAAAGGAGACGGACGGGGATTAAATTTTATGTGTGTGAGTAATCTGTTGATTGGAATTGGAAATGATTTACGTGTGTGGATTGTGATGAGTTGACGACTACTTTATTCAGACGATTCATGATTTTGTAGTTATACTATACTGTAGAACTGTATAGACTGTAGTACATACAAGAGAGAGAATTTCATGCACCAGCATATAAGTCAGTAAAGTATATACATGTATAGATATGTGTGTTTTTTTTTTTTTTGGTTTTACAAGTAGCTCATGAAAGTTTACATGGAATGAGCTCGTATTTTATATGCAACTGAAGAAAGAAAATGATTGGAGACACTCGTTTTAATCCCTTTCAATTCAATGTCGTGTCATATCTTTTATTATGAAACAACATTAATTTATCATTCAAAAAGTCTTGGTTTAGTCATGTTATTGGATTTGCCATTTCGCATTTCGCCTGTTTGATTCCCAAGTCAAGATGAATTAAAAACTGGGAGCTACATAATATATAGAGATTAAAAAGGGCTCCCTGTCGGCCTTTTTCTTTTTATACCTTTAAACGTTGTACGTGAGAGCGTCGATCATAATACGGTACAATAACTACAACTCCTCATATTTAATAATAATTATATTACACTTATAATGGAATTGCTGGGAATTACTAGAATTGAAAGTCAGGCAAAAATATACACCAAGTTTTAATTTTTTTTTTTTATTGAGCCGGTGAGTGTGACTGACTGACTGAGCTAGAGAGAGAGAGAGAGAGAGAGAGAGAATTGAGAATGAAGGGAGTTATATATTTTTTTCTTCATTTGAGGGAGGGAAAATTGTGGCGGCGAGACGACGAACGGATGGATAAACTTTTCGAGGAAGATAGAACGAGTTGAACGAGTTTTTTTATTACTCTCTCTCTCTCTCTCTCTCTCTCTCGCTATTTCTTCTTCATCTGTGGACAGTGTCAATTAATTACCATAGAAAGTAAACCATGACCATCACAGTATTACTACAACCAATGCTCTCGTATTGAGGAATAGTGGATACACAATTTGCCTACTCTTTTGACTTGAGGAATCCTCCAAAGTCTCTGTTCTCAACTCAACTCTATAAACGTTCACTTTTATACATACCACTTCCAACGTCTTGTTTATTCCTTGCAATTTTTCTACCATTAGTATATATTTCTCTCTCTCTCTCTCTCTCTCTCTCTCTCTCTTTACAATTATCATTATGAAGTCTTTATACAATTGAGTATCGAGTGTGAGCAATTTTCTCTCTCTTCAGTTTCTCAAGTTGTGCTTCTGTGGACTTTTTTAACTGGTTGACTTTTGACTAAATGTGTTCCTTGATCAAACGTATAAAGTTACTAATCGCAAGTTACTCACAATCATTGAATTCCATGTAGTTTGTAGTTGCGAATCGAGTCAATTTACACAAAGAGACAAACGAGAATAAATTATTAACTATACATACATATATACCTACTGCCATCCATCTACTGTATTAGCATGTAGATATCTGGACACATTTCATTCTTCTCTTCATTTCCCTTCAAGAAAGTCTTCAGTTTATTGTGAATGAATTCCATATTTTGACTCGACTATACATATAATTCAAATAAATATTAGATCCCTCTCATATTGGCAAGTGAATATTTGTGGTGATTCTAGAAATTCTTCCCAAAATATTTGCATATGCAGATTTTGGATGTGTCATTGTTTTTTCAGTGTACAAGTTTAAAATTGTGTGTAAACGACATTTTGTTTTCCCAAGTAAGTACAACCGTTTTTTTTTTTGTTTCATCGATTCTACTGTATAAAGTGTTGTATTTAATGTGACATGAAATAATAACTGACATTTATTATGGTTGGACATACACAAATTTCGTCGAGTCGAGAAGAGATAAAAACGGTTGAGCTCTCCAATTATTACTCCAATTACAACTGATAGAGATTCTCTCTCTCTCTCTCTCTGTAGTCACTGGCTCATGATCGTCGTGTGAAGTTGTTGAGAAAATGAGGAGAGAGAGAGAGAGATGGGAGTATAGGCAAAAGGCCAAAAGATGTTGGATGTTAAAAAGTACTGTAAGTGACAGGAGATTGACTGAGAAAAGGATGGGAAAAGACGTATTGTTTGAGAAACGAAGAATTAGAATGCAGTGTCGCTTGTCTTGTCTTGTTGCACTCTCTCCGGTTTGAGTGGGTCCACTTAATTACAAGTTGGCGTTTGTAGTTTATTGTTTTATGTACTTTTCGTGGCTTGAATAATTTTATATAAAGTTTATACCCATCTACTGAAAATTGAAAAGTTATAACTTTGAAATCACGCTTGGGATCAAACTTGAACTTGAAAAAGAAAAAAGAAAAACTGTACAGATATAACATGACAAAATATTTATCCTCCTTCTCATGAAAAATAGTTGCATAATTTTGTATGTAGAAACACTTATAAATATACAAATATCCAAATTCCTATTGTATGTATCCACCACTTGAGTCTTTGCCTTGAATATCGTATATATACTCTGCGTTTTTTTTCGCAACTTTCCATGTATGTAATTTATTGTTACCGAGTGTACTAAAATACATATATACATACAAGTTTTTGCATATCAAATTCATTCCCCAATTCATTGCTCAAACATTCCAAATAATTGATGGTCTAGAGTTTATATACCAAATTGTACACTTCAATAGCTTCACGTTTTCTCAAGGGACGGACGCACAGACGGTTAAAAACCACACACGAGATAAAATATGTCTTTTTACAAATATTATATAAATATATTACTTTTCAATACAGTAGGAAATACGAAATATACCAAAATCTTGTGTTTTTGTATACAAAAAAAAGGGCAGAAAACTTTACACTCTTCGTGTGCACAAACACACATTCATTGTGTGTAATTTGAATAACTTTCAAGTTCACTGTTCAACATTTTCTTGTAGAATTTAATCCATTTTTTTTAATTTATGTAAACGAGATGTTCGTTGTGGATTGCTACTGTGGTCGTCGGTAAATTCAAAAATGGAATGCATAATTTTTCGAGAATATATAATAATATATGTACATGGCATTTTGTGGTGCAGGTCAAGAGCAAGTTTTTTTCCTTGTAAAACAAAGAAATTTCATGTTGATTTTATCAAGTTGTCTATTAAAAAATGTGATAATTAAAATAAGTCATGCTGTGCAGCTCCCTTTTATACATTTGCATATCAAAAGCTAAACAAACACACGCTAAGATTTATTTATATTAAAAAATTTATAATTGAAACTTATATATAATATATACGAGTTCAGGAGAACTGATGGGAAAATGTTTCCAGTTCTTGTTTTGTTTGCTCCCCACATGTGGTCATGTATAAACACAAATGAAATCCTCATGTACATCCGGTCCATCACCCATAAAGTTGAATAAAAATTCTGTAAAGTTAAAGGTAAATCACCTTATGATTTTCGTTTATACCTATTCAAAATTCAAACTCTATTAAAAAACTGGAAAGCTCAAAGTCTGGGGCATGCAGAAAGAAAAGAGAACATTGAATTTAATGTACACCGATGAGCATTACACATTTTAGTATGTTTATGTGCGACTGAGAGAGGAATGAGAGGAAAAGATGAAGAAGAAGAAATATCGTATACATATAGAAGAAATCAAACTTGTACATGGAAGAGTAAAATAATAATTAGTACATATGATTTCACTGGCAACACTTACCTGACTTTTTATTTTGTAATTAGCCCAATGATTATAGTTTGACGGTCAAAAAAAATGGAAATTCACCCATGCGACCAACCATAAGATGCGAAACAAGAAGAAGAAGAAACCTAGAATCTTCGTTGGTCTTTAGGATTATTACTATTATTATCATCCTCTAGTAAAGTTCTCCCATTACATAACATGTTCATCATCATATGAACTGGAATCATACATGAAATCCATATCATAATCAACACCAACACTTTTTCATTTCTTTCCTATATACTTTCATTATGTATACCTGTGTATAGTGTAATTAGTCTCTCTCTCTCTCTTTTTCTTCACATAAAAAAAAACTGGACAGGAAATAATATTTTTCTTCTGCATTTCCATGTATTTCCGAGTGCTTGTATCATTGCTGTAAGAAACATGAGCAGATATACTTAGATTGAGAGATAAAGTGAGCGTTATTTCTTTACATTCTACATTCTATACGTTCTGCATCTCGTCAGTCTCACATATAAATACGATATGCATTTTAAATGATATAAAAAGGTGAACTGGTACATGAAATTATCAATTAATAATTCACGAATGTTCCAATCGAATAATGTGAGTAAGCAGAAAATTAATTAGCCATTTGAAATCATGGAATGGTCCGGCCAAATATTAAACTACAATAATTGAATCCCTATCTTGGGTTTTGTACACATACGCAAATAACTATTGTGAATACAAAACGTGTGTGGAGACTCAAAGAATCATCCCTGTACAAGCTGATGGATACGGCCTGTATTTCCTTTGTAATCATAATCATTGTATAGAATTTAATTAAGTAAGAAAATGTCAAACTTTAAATTAAATTCAACTCTCAAAGTGTTCCAAGTTTAAAATGTTGAAGAGATGAAATGAGGAGTGAGAAACTATATGCACGGAGCATTAAAAAACAAAGTAACAATGGGAAGAGAACACGGCTTTTTCCTTTTTACCAAAAGCAGGCATCTTGTGTAAGTTTTGTTGTCAGCTTATGAGCTGAAGGTGTTGGAAATAATTAAATTTATTCTAATTAATGATTGTTTTCAAACGCTCATGGACTCTCAAATAAAAAATGATTACGTTATAATTACGTTTTGTGCAAAACCTGAAACTTCTGCAGACAGACAGACACACACACAAAGAGAAGAAACCTTACTCACTTTTACACACGTCTCATCATTCTCTCTCTCTCTCGTCAGTGTAGCTTTTTTCTTGTTGTGAGGTGCAAGTTGATTCTGATTTGGAGTCAGATTTGTGGACACTATAAAATCATAAAATGGATACACTATATTTTGCATGTACATATACGTTACGATATTAATACTTGTTGCTGTGTGAGTTTCTGTGTGTGCAGGACGACAAGGAGATGAGTTGCTTTTGCTTTTGCTTTCGTATGAACATGTGTACAAGTTTTATATTTAAGATTTAAGTTGGCCGCAAGAAGGAAGTTGAGTCTTTCAGCCAGTAAATTAACTTGTTAAATTTGTGAGTGACGGCTCCAGGTGTTTGATTTCTCATACTATACATTCTCCCATTAAGACAACTTTTATAATATGTAAAACATTTCTGCTCACTCACACTCAGCCATTTTTCATTGTTGAAACTGACTCAAAAAGACGGCTTGTTGTTGTAGCTCATACACAGCCCAGCTCGTATTTTACTAGAGGAAGAGAGAGAGGAGAGTCTCTGTGTGTGTGTGTGTTTTGTGTGTACTTTACACAAGACACAAAGCCACACAACCAAGGCTCATCTTTAAACCCATTTGAATTCATTTTGAATGTACATTAAATTATGTAACCCATTCATAAGATATGATTCTACTGGACAGTATCACGAAATCCAGTGAGTACATACCTTTGTACGAATAACATTATGGTATATTATTTACTATATTTTATCGTACTCTTGGGACTAGGGTCAGCAGGACAGGAGGATGAAGGACTTTAAGGAACAATCTCCGTAGACATTTATGTACCTCCATCATGGATGTTTCAATCTTGAATACAATCTGTGTCTGTGTGTGTGTGTGTACAACATTTTATACAAAGTATAAAGTTACCATATTCATACTGGATTCTCTCTCTCTCTCTTTCTTTTGTGACTTGTGACGCTTGAAAAAACACAAAATTCAGCACCTCTGAAGCTTTATGATTATTGTATAATTATTTCCTTTTATCTTTAAGTCCACTTCTTTTCTAATGAAATTTTGATGAGCTTCGGGCAGTTTTTGTCTCGACTTTTTGATAGTGGTCAGGCGAATTATTTGATTCAGAAATTGTAGCAGACAGACTGAGCCAAAGAGAGAGAGAGAGAGAGAGCGAGGTTTTTAAATTTATTTACTACACTTGTTGAGTATGAGATGAAGATAAACGTATAGTGTAAGAAGCAAAGAGAAATGGGACTTTCTATAGGGTATAGTTTGTCTGTATGCTGTATGTATGTTGGTGATGGGTATGTGATTAGTTTATTATATAATAACATTATTATAGAACTATAGACCTATACATATGTGCATATTATTTCACATTTTACAATTTTAGGGTGAAAAGGGTTGAATCTTTGAAATTGAATGGGAGTTTCAAGCAAAAGTTAAAATCCTGGTCGGTACATTTTCCTTTTCATCCATGGACCAGAAAAAAAACATCCCCCCAAAAAATGTTAGTCTCAGTATATTCTCCCGTAGAAATCCTAGTCCTCCATTTATTATTATTATTACAATCGTTATCTATAAAATCCCAAATGGTTGTAATTAAAACAAAAAAAATGGAGATGAGGATAAAAATGGGAGTTCACAGTTCCGAGTTTATCTCTCTTTATTATGTATGTATGTAGTTAGACTATTTCTGATAGCAAAACACATGGAAGGAAACGTCTTGGTATTTTTTGTTTGCACGATTTTATATGTAAAGTGCACAATCCATGTAATGAGAAGCAAGATAATTGATGGTAATAAAAATGGCTCAAGTTGGTAGCAAAAGTAACAAGTAACAATAATCATAATTCCAATTATGATTATTTCTCATTGGATTGCCAGAACTTACTTTTTGTTTTCACATACATTCTCTCCCCGTCCCCGTGTTTATATCTGCACTGAATTTTTGTAGGCATTTTGGCATGAAGTCTTCCAACATTTTGCTATACATGTGATTCCCATTCAATGTTTTTTAACGTTGTTCTTTTTGTTTGTATATGTTTCAGGTTGCGTGTACCGTTTTTCCAGGAGTGTTTAAATATGTCACCAATGGAGTTTGTGTACAAAAGCAAAGTTGACTTATTCAGGTAAGAATTTTTTTTGACTTTTTATTCCTTATTTCACCTTATTACCAACATTCACTATATTGTTATGGTTGTCGTAAAATAAATGAGCGAGTCCAATAAACACGCAGCAGTGTGTACTGAAGGGATTAAGTTATGGCTGGATTGTACGCACACATTTCTATGCAAATAATCCATTAGTTGGAAGATAAATCTGAGAGAATAAAAGGAAATGACGGATGCTGATATGTTTAACGTCAAAATAATGCGTGAAAGGAGACACAAAAAAAAAGCTAGAGTTGGAAAGTAAAGGAAAGTCAAACAAAAGTCTCATCTTCTCCGTAGCCCAAGCACAAGCTCCAGTTCACAATCAGAGAAAAAACTTGAAACATTTAAGGAAAACAAAAATTGCAAATCATAATTTTTTAATATTAATAACGTGGACATTTATGGTCAAGAAAATGAAGATGAATTAGACAAAAGACACAAGTTGATTTTTTTAATTCTCATGTCCCAAGCCATAAGGTGAAATGTGAAATGACTTAACTCATATTTTTTTCCCTTTGAAATGGATGAACAAATGCATATTATGTGTGCACAATGGACTTGCTGTTTGTATTAATGCACCTGTGTCTGCTGGTCTGTACTTCTACTTACTCACTGTATATGTGTGTTCAGACGCTGCAGACATACGGAATGAAATGCAAAAATGCAATGCAATGTGTATAAATTTTTTATGTAGCCTTCCGCTGCCCATCCATACAGATATCGTATGTACATGCTTGTAAAAGAGTCTACACACAAACACACACACATACTCTAATCGCAAGTAAGTAGTTTTTCATGGTTTTAAAATCTCTCCCTCCTCTCTCTCCTTCCTTATTCTTCCATGTCTTGAGAGCATCAGCATAAAATAACAATAATCAGCTATTGCTTGAGATATCATCATCAGAAAAATCGAGTCAAGTTCAAGTTCAACGTTTGAAGTATCAGCTAGTTCACAGTAGATGATTGGATTAGAGACCGTCTCTCTTTCTCTTTATTTCTCTCTCTCTCTCTCTCTCTCGCGTTTAAACGAAACCAAAGAAGAATTTCATTTGCCGTGAGTGTGGGTGTGTATAATAAGTTGAGATTTGGTGAATGTGTATACGCACAGTCATTCTTAATTCCATATTATCCTCATCGCATCATAGAAATATGTAATATCATAAATACTTGTTCCTCATGGAGTTGGCGTGAAATCATTTAACAGAATTATCATTATAATATTATTAAGTCATACACTTTTGCAATTACTTGCCTGCACACGCAGCACACATACGATAGCTTTCACATGCATTATCAAATGTCAGAGACAATTTCCTCTATATAGGTTTTCAACTCGTGAACAGCTAAAATTCTTTGAGTCTTCTTTACTTTGCGATTGTGATTACTGATTGCTACACTCCACACAGGTAGAAATTATCCATTTTATCTATATACTGTATAAACGATAGGTTTTCTGAACCTAACCAAAGTCTTAATTGTAATTAAGACTTATCATACACTATATGCAGAGAGGAATAAGGTCGAAAAAATATTATTGTTTGCTCACATAATCTTAATTCCTGCTTCATTTAAATGACAAAAGAATCAGTTTTTTTTTGAAATACAAAATATCCAAGTCTAGATTGGATTTTAAAGCTTTTGCATGTTATTTCTTTATCTCGTTCACTCAAGGCGCAGACTTTGTCTGCTTTTTATGTAAATTCAAAAATGTGTATGCCATTTCCCATACACATTTGAACATATTACATTACATAATCATTTTATATTTTACTTACATTTTCTCTTGCGTACATATATACTTACACATCTGTGTAGTCATCGAAGGAATGGAATGCAGTGAAGGGGGAAGACAAAAAGTTTGTCAAAATCAATTTGTGTCAACAAAGTTTGCGAGGAGCAATAAATATTCTTCTCATATAAAACTGTACTTTTTTTATATATAATGCTTCATCATGTCACAGGTAGTGATCGTGTATATTTGCATTTGCATTTGGATGGAGATGTTCGAAGTATATATATTCGTCCACTAATTATCTCATTAGCTCTATACACAACAGTAGATCTGCATATACGATAATTATTATTCGCTCACCTCCAATAAAGTCAATAGACGACTTGATTTTATTTCTTTTTCTCTTGTACACATACAAAATTTGTATTACAAATGGAATGTGTGAAACAGAGAAATGAACTAATGAGATTCCAGTAGTGATGATGCTGCTGCTGCTGCTGGTATACACAGGATCATATGCAATATTAAAATGTGTACTTATTGGAGAACATTTGTGATGTGATATTGTATAGATAACGAATTCATCATTTGTACATAGACTAGGCACACCTAGGCATATGTATATTCTGTAGTGTAATGATCCACACTATAACATATTATGTACATACAACCTGTATACCAAAAAAAGATTTCAATTTCTGGATGTAAATTTTTGTGGAATAACCGGTAAGAAAATGGAATATATATTTATATTTTATTTTGTCTAGTTGGAATTCTGGGTGTAATTCAAGGGAAGTATCGTGTATATAGGGATTGAATTTGAATAGAAATGGACGACAGACGGTCGAACGATGGAAGTTTAAGAGAGAGAGAAGATACAGTTGATTTGAAATGGAGAAGCTACTTGAACAAGGCTAGGATAATCATAATTACATTACGATTACGATTAGAAATACTTATATATCTTACAGAGAGATGGTTTGACAAAAACTGAGAGAGAGAGAGAGAGAGAGAGAGAGAGAAAGAAAGAGAGAGGAAAAGAACATGTTCTACGCCAATTCCAGATTTGAGGGTTTTTTTTTTTGGCAAGGGAGAAGTCATTGGAATTGTATATATATATTATATTATATTATATATAGGGGATACTTTTTCCTAGTTTTTTTTTGTTGCAAATTTCTTATCGTTTGACACTGACAATAACGATGACAATTGAGCACTCAGCAGTCAGCAGAGAGCATCTCATCGTAAAATGTCTAACTTTATGAGACAACATAAATGTCTTTGGTTTTCCTTGACAAGCATGGCGACAGTTTTCATAATAGTCTCATATCGTCAGTATCATCATTTTTTCTACAGATATTTTCCTGCATATACTATTCTGTATTCTATATCATTCCCAATGTCTACAAGATATTTTGAATAGATATTCTTTTGCATATCCTATATATTGCTTTCTCACCGACATTATACTGTATTCTATGTGTAATGTTATGCTAATAATGAATGACAACCTGTGTCATATTTCCCAGCATTATTATTATCTACAAATATTACTAGAGAAGTTGATGGTAATATTCTACAAACCATCCTTTATTTTTTCAAGATAAAACATGAGCGTGAATTCCACTCCATTTCATATTGCCGTACACACTGTCTGACGATGAGTTTTATATATGGACACACGAGCATTACATCTTAACGATGTTTCTCTTTCTATACCTGTTCAAAGTTGACTTTGTAAATTTCTTCCTATATAATTTCCAGTGAAAGCATTTCTCTATATGTGTTAAGCTAAAAAAAAGTATACTATAGACATGAAAGGATAAGCCACGCAGAAATATCATTTTAAATCTGTTCCGTGAAGGATATTTGAGACTGCTTTTAATAATTATAATTTGTAGGGATTTGGGAATAAAACTGTGTGGTCGGCTCTAATGAGAACACCATGAGAACTTTCTTACTCGGCTCAAGTTGATTTTGAAAAATGGAAGAACCTGATGGTTAAGTAAACTTTTAAAACTGAAATCTCACTGTTGAAAAACCAAACGTGAGTAAAAATCCGCGAGATTACTTATATGCAAATTCATCATCTATAAAAAAAAGAAATAGAAACGCTACAATGAAATTATTAGAGGGCATCGGTGTAGCAACTAATAGGAGAGAATAATTGTGTACATGTGGATACCAAACAGTGATGTAGAAGACAATGAGAAAAAAAAGCACATGTAGAAGATGAATATCATTGAGTCAGAAAGAGCAGGACGGATATGTACATAGTACAAAGTACAAACTCTATATACAAATGTTTAACTTTTGAATTGAACTCCGCATGGAATTTAATTAATCATTAGTTATGATCCGTTTGAATTCAAAAATGTTTGGGGTGTAGGCAAAAAATTGAGAAAAAAAGCAGCAAAGGGATAGCGTATCATTGATATCATGTAGATATACGTTACAACTATTAGTACTATATACGTTTGGTCATCTATACAGACTGCCAGAGAACGAGAGAGAGAGAGAGAGAGAGTCACAATTTTGCAGGGATTTGTGTGTGAGCAATGTCGTGGACAAGTTTTTCATGCATTTTTAATAATTTAATTTGACACCCGTTGTGATTCCCTGCTGGATTCTTTCTCTTTCTCAGTGTAGAATATGCAACTGCGAAAAAAGAAAGCCCCTACACGAAAAAAAATGTTTATAAAGTAAATGAGAAGCCAAGAGAGCGTCAGCTGGTTAATTTCTTATGAACACTTGTCAATTCCTTGTCTTCCTTACTCCAGCTCCAGATTAATCTTCTGTTTTTAGACAAAATAAAAAACAATACCCTTTGCATGTGGGTTACATTTTATGATGCTGTCATTTATGCATCTATTTTCCCACACATACAAAATCAATATTTTTATTCATTTTGTAATCACTTTGAAACTTGATTCGTAGTACATATATACGACTTGGTCTTAAATATTAAATCCAAGTCATGAGTAAAAACTAGAATTCAAATACAAAACACAAATTATAATTATTCAACCCCAAAGATCCTTCTCCATCCATTGGAAGGAAGCATAATGTAATGTTTAATACTTGTAATTTATCTGTAAATGTTGCATAAATACTGCGGAAATTGAAATGAATCTCTCATCTTTTAACCACACTGAGTTTTAGATTAAATAATATTTGTTCGCACATATAATCGTTAATCTTTTTAAGTGCACTATGAGCAGCACCTCCAGAGCATGACAAATAAAAGATATACGGCATTGAAAAATGCGTTTCTCCCTGTCTGTCCTTGTCTTTATGCTCAAATAGTGATGCTGACTGATGGTAATTAATTCAAAAACAGATAATTAAGAATGCATTAATGCCTTTCACGCCACACCTTTGATCATTCTCAGTTTGTCCGCCGGTTCTCTCTCATTCTGGTTTCTTTCTTTCTTTCTCTCTCTCTCGCTCTCTCTTTTCACTTGAATAGTTTTCACATGGATTTTATTTATTGTCTCCCACGAGGTTCATCATGTCAATCGTACATTATTATGTGTGAATTATTATATGGTGAATGAGGGAATCCGTGCGTAAGAATGAGTCACGGAAAAAATTAAATAGTTTCACTTTATCAAGTTCATCAGTACTTATCGCTAGTTACATAGAACTTTGAAAATTACATACAGAGAGCCACTGGAAAATCTTGCTCCCAAATTACCGGTATTACACCTATATTCAGTCCCAATTATATGATCCTGACCGCTACAGAAGTCGATAAAAACAGCAAACATTTGGTTTTGGTAGCTGTGTATAGAGTTTTGAGAGTTGTTGACTGTATAATTGTTTTAAAATAAAAAGAGATAAAATATACAGATATACTGGCTGTACATGGGCAATAAGGCTGGAGGCTTAATGTGTGAGTGTTCTGTATAGACATTCCACTTTGGTCCTCTGAAATTTAAAAAACCATTATTGATACAGTATAAAAAATGTTGGAGGGATAAAAAATAAAATGGTCAAGTTTTTTTGCACCATAATCTTGTATTCGGTGCTTGGGAAAATGGGGGAAAAGTACATACAAGGCCCACACACCTGTAGTATATTATAGAATATTGAAATAAGTAATGTTAAAGAACCATACGTTACTTTTTGAACATACATATACGAGAACAAACTGACGATGAGTTTCCCTTTCCTTTGGCGAAAGTAATGAAAATGAATTTAGTTGAAATGCTTTTATGGCTAATGGCAATTATCCATTGGAAAATATCCGTGCAATAATCCTTTTCATATACATATGTACATATATATCAATGGGAAATAGCTCGAACAATACAAACTGTGGAGTTTACGACTGTTACTCGAAATGTAAGATGTAAATTATAATGTAGATTTGAATTACTTACAAGTTACATGGAATCATTTACAACATGTACATGTACATTTCTTACATATTGAATGTTAATTCGGAATCCAGTCGGATTGTTTACTCGCAGATGTACCTATAGAAGATGGAGCGATGCCATGATGTTGTCGTAGGCATTAAAAAATTACATGTTTCGAATCAACAGCTGTTCTCGTTGTATAATATTTTGTAAGAAAAATTGTAGATGATTTGCATATTATGGAGGATTACAAACACACACACGGCTCAAAACAAAAGCGTATAGGAGAACTCACACACGCAGAGCTTATTTACTCATAATATGCTAAACAGTATAGTAAATAGTAGTATTTCATCTTCCAGACAACTAAACTCTGTTGAAAAAGTAGGCATGTATATCGTATTTATATGATTACGAAAAATGGTAAGGAAAACAATGAGGCAAGATTGGAAATTAAAATGATAATATTCTCAGAGAGCCCCAGACTTTATACTTTTTTAACGTTCAATTCGTTCGGCCAAGCCGGGGTATTCTTTTGCGTACATAACCCCAACAAAGAGTAACTTAAACTTAAACCATCAACTTTTGTTTTGGTACGGAAAAACGTGACAATGCTTGTAATTATAATGAAAACTATCGACGAGCAACAACTTTTCTCTCTTTTTCCACCACCGCAGATGACAACTGAACACGAGTAATCAGTTGGTTTCAACCAACTTTTGGTTCGTTATACGAACTTCGTATACAGATAAACGAAAATTCCAAAACTGGTACATCACTGCAATGCCAGAATGTCTGGATTCTGGATACGCAATTTCCATCCACAAATTCTGTACCGGAGGATGAGTTACGCAAGGTTAGGGATCGGGATTTTTTCAATTCTACATTCAGATTATATTGAGAATTGAGATTGAGATTATTTCTCAATATTCAAAAATTTATCCATCTGTATTTGCTTGGAAAAACCTCTTGGAAAAATTAAATCTGCTCCTTTTTAATGGTAATGTTAAAGCATACACGCAGTGGAATAACTTTGTTTGTTCTCTAAAGGAGAAAATATGGCACATTTTCATAAATGTCAAAATTATTGGGTGAACTTTGATAATATTAATATGGCAGACCACAGGGATGGAGGGGGACGCGTGTGTGCTGCAGTATGTATACGAGAAGAAGTTCATATGTATAGTTCGTAGAAGTGGCCAAGAAATGAAATCTAATCTCTCTCTCTCTTTTTTTCTTCTTTTTGAATTGAAAAAGCAGAAAAAAAAATCCTGTTCGTTTAATTTCAAACATTGGGAGACTGGCAGTGGAAAATTTGTGATTGTCTCGACCATTTTGTGTCATTTTAATAGCATACGATTTGCATTCTCCTTTGGCCAGGGAGAGAGATACAGATAGTTAGCGAGTCATAGTCATAAGGAATGGACGTAGCCGTGCCATGCTTGAGCATAATAGTCCCGGTTCTTTGTGTGTTATTTTTCATTGGGCACATGCAAACTATATTGAAATAATAAAAAGTGTTGTTCTGTATACATAATAGTGAAAAGTATTCAGTATTATTAATATGGAGTATATAGACAGGATGGAGGAGATGCTCAGAGAATTATCATTGTCAAATTCCATTCATCAGTTTAGAAATGTTTGGACAGTCGAGAGTCTCTTTCTCTCTCTCTCTCTGTTTGTTTGTATTGTAGATTATTCACAGTCCGTATATTCTGTCTGTAGTGTCTGTATCTGTACAAGGTGACTTTTTATTTTTCAATATATTGCTAGAAATCTTTCAAAAGGAAATAATGTTGATATTCGAAAACTGATTATAACTAATAACTACTGTAACTATGAGAGGATTCTCCTTTTATGGGACGTCTCGCTCGTGGTATATGACTGAGATTTGGCATTTTGGTATCCATATTAGTTGGTTGTTGTTGTTTGGTTATGGTATCAAATAAGTATTCAAGTACGAAGCAAAAAAAAAAAAAAAAAACAAGTGGACAGAGAGAGAATGGAGAGATTCCCATTGGGAAATTTAAAGCCTGTTAACAAGTGAAGGCTTCTGAATAATTCATGAAATCCAATCAAATTTGATCGAAATCCCTCTCCTCTCTCCCATTGTTTGTATTATATTATGACTACTTTTTTTTATGATTAATCAAGAGGACATTATCCATTGCCTTTTCCTTATGAAATCTCTCATGAAAAAAACAAAAACTCCAAGCCGGATGATGTTTAAAAATTAAACGAGTTTCTACACAAAATTTCAGTATCATGATAAATCCTTACCATTGGATCTAGATTCTAGACTGTCTCAAATATGTAGTTAAATAGTTCGGAGATTTTTGATTTCAAAATGCCTGTAAATTTAAGAAGTTTCTTTCTTGGTCGTTGTGCACAATCTCATTAAAGGAACAGCAAAAGGTCAATTTGTCGAGTTGTTTGTGTCCTAGGCTCTGACAAATTCTCTGTGTATATATTTACTCTATTCCTCCCCATTTTCTTTCGGTCTGTTCCGTGTCATCACAATAAGAGCCATGGCCATTTTATGGCTAATTTACATTATGTGCTTCGCCAGCAAGTTTATTAATCTTAAGTGGAATCGACAGGGTTTTCTGTGGAATTATATTGGAAGGAGTCCTTCGTATCACATGTCAAACTATAGTGATGAACAGACAGGCTAGAGCCACAAAACACTCAATATACACTACATATATATATATACAATATAAACACACACATGTATACGTCATGTGTACATATGCATGATTATGAGAAGAGAGCAGAAACAAAAAAAACAACATCAAAAACAACCACAACAAGTGGAAACAAAGTGTGCGGAAAAATCTGACGATGAGCATTACTCATGGAATGAGCTTATCTGGAGTTGATTTATTGATTTCACTTGCTCATAAATTCTAGTGGAGGTATCACGGCATTTCATACTTAAAACTTCAATGTCCGACGTTGGAATTCTCTTAATTAAAATTTATTATTTAATTAAGTACAAAGTACATACCTGAAGAGCACACTATACATATATGCAAAGCATGTGTGGAACACAGAATATTTCCTTATATTCAGTCCCACATTTATGATGTGTACACATATTCTCTTTATTCGTATTATAGAACAATCAAAATTATGATCCTCTAGGATCCATGTACAGATATATATATATATAATATGTAAAGTTTAAATGCAAATTCCCCTTCTCTATTTAGAATTTTAGAATATTTGTTTGCTTTCTTGTGAGTCTCTGTGAGGATCTCACAGAAATTCGCTATATATTTTCTAGGTATCATCGTCATCTTGGACACGGTTTAAGATTTAATGTTTTTAAGTGCAAATGGTCAAAAAGGTAATCGTAATTTGCAGAAGAAAGCTCATATCATGGGTACACAAAATTACGTCTGCACATTCTCATTATGCTGTGCGTATATAGGGAAAAGAGTCTCCATTCGATTCTGTAATATATCGTACATGCTTGAAACATTTTCATGTCATAAAAAATGACTGAGAATAACAAGTAGACAGACAGGGGAAATGGTGAATGTGAAGCTATAGAACAGGTATTTGAGATTCTTTATAAAATGTAACTATATGATTGAGTATTGAGTTCCTGGGGATTTTTCTTGTGAGAGCATTGTAGATGATGAGCTAAAGAGTTTGCAGTCGTTGAATTGAATTACAAAGTTTCATCTCTATGAATATGTATGAGTTTATCAGCAGAGAGAGAGAGAGAGAGAGAGAGAGCGAGTCCATGTATCTATGAATTAATAATGATTGTCTGTCTGTATGTTTTAATAAGGATCTTGATTTATCACAATTCGTGGACTGAAAAAAAAACTGCAAAACTTTAATGTTGAGTTACACAGGAGCATTTTTCCAGTTGGTGGTGATGATAGTTCACACTGAGAAAATGAGAGCGGGTCTAGAACTCCATGCATCCAAATAAATTCCCCATCTCTCTCTCTCTCTCTCTCTCTCTCTCTCTCTTAATAACAACGCGTTAGTCTCTCCAGAACAAAAAAAAAACAATTCTCTTCTTGTTCGTATTGGACATTTGAACTTTTGGTATAGGATCTTGCATGATTGCAGGTAACTAACTCCAAATGCCAGCGTCGCTGTCATCCCATAAACTATCAACTACGGCTACCTCGTACATGAACCCAAACTGAGCATAATAGGAGCTTCCACACAAATATTAAGTAGTTTTATATGATTGTAAAGTTCCTTGATGGAAAATCCTTGCTGTAATAATTAATCATTTCCTCTGGTTCTCTATCCACATTTCGCAATATGATAGTCTCAAATTTTTATTTGTCAAGAGTGAAAGTCGGGTATGATTTGAGAGAGTTGAATTCATGTACTGCGGAAACGTAAAAAAATAAACGAATCCTCTAAATGTGAAATGCTCAGTAAAACTTTTGGAAGAGAAAAAAGATGGGCAGAATTAAATTAAATTGAATGTGACTGGAAACTTGTTCAAATGAAAATCCGAGTCGTATATCCATTAAAATTAAAAAGCGTCACAGTACCCTTTGACCTAGAATTTGAAAGGAACCCCCAAGAGTCCGTCTACATTACATGTTATGAAAATGAATATCCACACATAAGTAAACACACTGTAAACAAGTATAGACTTGGACGAAGATGTTGACTCATAAATAACCTATCAAAACTGTATATAATCATTTCCATTCTCCTGCGGTTCGGAAAAGTATATTCGACAGCAGTATTGCCTTCGTCATCGTGATGTGGCATTTAACGACAAGATTTTGTGAATGTTATACAAATACAAGCAAAGCGGTGTTGAGACAACTTAAGAGTTAATGATTTATAAAAATGTGAGTGCGTCAATACCTATAAACATTGAACACTTTAAATTATGTTTAACATGACAACGGCTCATCTGAGTATATCAAATTCGGATACATTTGGAAACTGGAAATTGGCCAAAGCTATATTCTAATTTGCAATTAAAACATGTCAACACTATAAATAACTTCCACTTCAAGTCCATTACTTGCAATTCACACCAAATTAAGTGTAATTTATAGGCTATGTAAATAAATGTTCAATACAGAAGTACATAGTACAAAAGGTATAGAAAAAAAAGAGGATTCGTGTGTGCATGATATAGCCCATAATAGCCATATACAGTATACATAAAAGGAATACATATAAAGCAAACACATATAGTTGGATGATGACGAGAATGAAATAATATTTGTATTTACAAACATGATGAGCCCGAGAGAGGATGGAGAGAAAGAGAGAAAGCAAACAAAGGAGAAGATTGTGATTAAAAAAAAAAGATTGAGATTTGTGAGTTGGAGGTGTTCCCTTCACTCTGTATCGTCACTTTTTTCATTTGACGTTATTTCATTTCCTTGGCTTACTTTTTTTTGCAGCTCAACTGGAGACGTACAGATGATGAGCAGGATCCAAATGACGATTATTGACATTGGCAGCTTTGTAAATTGTGAGGGTATACTGCTTAGCTTGGACAAGAATGCAGACTACATACTACATATAATAAAATCAAGAAGAAAAGGAGAAGAAGAAGAAGAAGAAGAAAAAAAGGAGGATAAAGAAGGTACATACTATTGTTGCGAGAGTGAACGCGATGCGGGCACAAGATAAAATAATGCGAGCAATTCAAGCTTCATATTATTCTTATTATTATTCACGGTCGTTGTTTGAGCTTGTTGGAACCTCTCTCGCACTCCTCTGCACTCTAAACTCTAAACCATATATACATAGTCTATACCTACGAACAATTTTCCACCCTATTTATATTAATGTTTAATCTGCAGATATTTGTACCTATGCAAATCATTTAAAAAAAAGTTATGCACAGTTCTCTGTTGGTTGTTGTCGGCTGCTGCTGGTTGCTCATTTATTTTGTATACGATATGTAAAGAGAAGTATACAGACAATATTCAGTGTGCACATGTATACTTGGCAAATATGATGATTATTAATATTGCATATAGTGGTACATTGTACATTACACTATATAGACAAGATGATCATTTGATGAACAAAAAAGTTCTTTCGAGCTTTTCTTCTCGTTACCATTCGGTCGGTCACTATTGTTACAAAGCAAAGTGTAAGTAAGTCCAACATTAAGTGTACAAAAGCAATAGATTATTTAAGTGTATCTTGCTGTGGTGGTGGAAATGAAACGAGAGTCGTTCGTTCTTGTATTCTCATTTTTCTTCACACTTGAAAACTTGGTTGAAAACTTTTTAAATGAAATCGTGACCGGGAGACTAAAAACCAAGTGTCAGTGTCAGTGTCCGCGACAGCAATCGTCTATAGTCCCCCCTCTTTATATTTTATATTCGTATACGAATATATTCGAATTGAATTAGTTTGAATGTTTCATATACATATGTTCAGTAGATTTGCACTGGCATCAGTTTCGCTCCAACCATTCAACATCTCCACTTGATTTTTCACACTGATTACATTCATTTTATTTGAATAATGACGATGAGAATCTTTCTAGTGTATATTAAAAGTCGTCTACTTTGTACAAAGCCCAGACGACCATATGTACTTACGCACTCGTCTGTACTTTTTACTTTTTTTTATCATTTTATATCATGTTTAAATTAAATACAGTACACACCAAGCCGTTGTAGTTGTTTTAAAAAAACTGTGAAATAAAAAAAAAATACATTGCATAGGATTTCCATGTGAGATGTACAAACTATAATAAGCAACTCAACATGAAAAGAGTCGTAACTTACGTGTAACGACGGAGTAGAATATGATAAATCAGTGTGTGCAATGTATCAGTTCCTCATCAATTGAATTTTGTAATCATAAATGAGAATGTATTGGTAATTAAGAATTTAATCGGGGGGTTGAATCTTATCGACAAATCCATATCTTCATTTAAAAGGAAATTTATTATATTTTTTTCTTATTGGGATTTGTATTTATTCATTTGTTGTACATGTGTGTGTACACGATATATAGATGCTCAGTTTTGGATCTGGCTTTTGACTTGCCTGTTCAATTGTTGATTACATATATTATTGTAATTATCATATCCCTTTTAATACTCCTTCGCATTGGTGTGTCACTCATTTGAGCAAGAGGGCTTCACACCGTAAGCCAGTTACTCTGTCATTTCGGATTCTATTGGATTCGAGATAAACTGACAGGGGCCGTGTGTTTGAAATGTAATTGAACTTGCTTGTTACACATCCTTAAAAATGATAATGGTTGCCGTGTGTGTCAGGTGGGAGCAGATTAGGCAATGTAATTAGAGTGCTTTCTCCACTTTAGACCTGTCGTGTGCTTAGTATTTAGTATTTACCGGGTTATACATGTACTTATTACACAGAGAGAGCCATGGTTATAAAGAAAATTATGGTCGTCTATATGTACACACAAAAGGATATTCATATTTAATTTTCTTAGATTCAAAGCACAATATTAAGCTTTTTTTACTCTGCTTTACATATGCACATCCATGTAAGTCATTCATCCATTCATTAAATTATCTCAGAGCCGAAGGGGGACTTTGTGTGACAGTTACAAAATATTCCTTGTAATTAGGTAAATAATTCACATAACAAGAGAGAGGAGATTTTCAATCATTTCGGTATATAACTGTATATATATTTGAAATGTTCTTGGGGGTGACGTGTGATAATATTGCTCAAATATTGCTCAAATATTCGCTCAAATATTCGCATGATTATTACATGGATATGTCTAATTTGTTGCTTTTGTTTCAATTGTTTTTTTAGTGTTGATTTTGCTAAACTTGGGATTTTTCGCAACTTGAGTCTGGTCTCTCAAAAAAAAACTACAAAGTGAAAGCCTGAAGGGAAGGAGGAGAACGGCTTAAATGTGATGAATGCTTCTGCTTCCATGGTCTATATATTCATGTATCGTATAGGTAAGTACATATGTATATATTCGTACTTGTGTATCGACAAGTTTTCAACGTTTCGGCAATCCAACACGCCGACAAGTGGTTCTCTTTATTTTATTTTTATTTTTCTTCATTGACGTATCTTCTTCATTTTTCTTCTTTCAAGCTATACTTTGTGGTCGCAATACTATAGAAACTTTGACCCATAACCTTTAGTATGCAGATTGATTCATTCAATCCATGTAGACAACTACAGAAAACTATACTGTGAGAGCTGACCAAAATTATAATTCACAGTAAATACGGAAAATAACGTTTATCCTTCTTTGTAAACATTTTCAACAAGATGTTGACCTTATTCAGAATTTAATACACTATTTTTGCAATAGTATTCCTAGGAGGATTTTTTATAGTTGTGAATTTTGGATTTTCAGTTAAAATTCCTTTGAGCCTCTGAGATTTAGATGGAATGAATAATAATACATTCTGATGGTATTGAAATCTATGAGAGGAAAATCCCGTAATCGTAAATTAGATGAAAAATTAGTTTGCATACTCATTCGTTCGATATCGGTCATCGCCTCTACATAGAAAAATAATAAATTGACAGGAGCATGTGAAAGCATTTACATATACATAGTAGCATAGCCAAAAAAATATTTTTTTTTAATGATTACAGGTTACAAGTTACAAGATATTTTCCAACGTGGACGGTCTAGTTCATAGCATATTATGGACTCGAGAATATTATCTGTGAATCTGCATTCTTAGCATAACCATAAGCACAATCATACCATCTTAAACATTGTGTCTACAGTCTACCTTCCTTCCAGTTTCATGTTGCTGTGTAGTCTATGATGAACACACCACCCATACAAATATTTTTCATCCGTCGGTCCGACAAGATGTGTTCTCGTTATTTTTTACGACCACATTTTTCCCAATATGCATGAAAATCCTAAACGTACCCTTTTACTCATCAGATCCACTCACTCGCGTAAACACTTAATCTTCAAACCTCTCTCTCTCTCCCTCTCTCTCGAGTCTAATACCATCGCCTTTTCTCTTGTTTATAATATCATTAATATCCACAAATTAAGCTCATGCAGTATTACTGCATAACATTTCCAAACTCAAGAGCAAGGCAAATCGGGGTCAGTTTGTTGGTGTGTTGTGTACATTTTTTATCCAAACGAACAATTTGTGTACTTGTAATAAGGAATTATAGTTTATTTACAAATTGAATGATTATAGGTTTCATACCTTATATGGTCTGCATGTGGACTCTACGATATCATCATTCTTTTTAAACGAATCCCACAAATTCTATTCACAGTACACAATTTAGCTTCAAACATGTGTATTCATCAGTTTATGCTCATTTGAGCTGTCCATGCACTGAAATCTCGATGATAGATAGTCTGTTTCCAACCAAAACTAGTGGACGACTTGATTCCAGTGGATTCAATTTATGAATAATGTTATCGAGTTAGGAAAATTGAAAAATTAAAATAAAATCATACCCAGTTATCGTTTCAGTTAGTTCAGTTGAAAGATCACATTTTACTGTGTCATTATAGATAATCTATTTGAGTTTTAGTAATTTTTTTATTTTAAAAATGACGCGCACATATGCTCTCATGACATACTAAAAAGGGAACGTAAGTATAACTGAAAACTCTCGAGTGAAATTCAAAATTTTGATTCCGAATTACAAGTGGCTACTGCCCACCGCAAAACCAACTTTTTACTCAAATTAAAGACGACACGAAGATGATACAACGGAGTGCGTACATATTAAGTAGCTGCTCCAAGGGAACAATTAAAATTAAGCAGTAATTATACGATTGTAAATTGTAATCGATGTTTACTCACTGACCCGTTGTCCGTTCCGACTTTGAAGTTTGAGCCAAGACAAGATGTGATTTTATCGTGTGCTTTATATTTTTTCACGAACTGTACGTATGTTCACACATACGTATATATATTATATGTATAAAAGACACTGGCATTCGTTATTCGTTAGACTCATTCAATACAACATAATCAGGCTAGTTTATACCTACAGTGAGATTCGATTGTTAGTGTAGTTGCATGTAGGATTCTCATAAAATGAAATTTCATACTGGTAATTGTGTGCGTGTTGTTATATAAGTTGAATTCAACATGAGTTTGGAGTGTGCAACATTTGGATATTGCATGAGAGGTATAGTATATAGCGAGTAAAATGCATGTAGGCGCGGCGCCCTTCGTGAAAGCCCTGATTGATAGTCGTTGACTTCATTAATAATAATGTAATCATTCTCTTACACACTCTCACATCAGATCATGTCCTATGATTATTTTCTTGCAATTCTACTTTTTTGTCCGATTTTTTCTTCTCTCTCCTGTCTGTTGCCCTTACGCTGCATATATATCGGGTCAGGATTCATGCATGACAAAGTCCCTTTTCCGTCTGCATTCTATCCATTTCTTTTCCTCCTTTTACATGTGCCTACATGTTTTCTACTCAATTTTTCATTTTTCCATGACCGTTCTCAAATATCTCAGAGTAGATATATATACCATTGTAAAATATAAACACTACCTATACCTATAGGAATATACAATGAACTAGGAGAAAAAAAAGAATGTAACTATATACCAACTGATAATTTTTACATTGTACATATATGTATGCTATTGGATTTTTATTTTTCAGTACAACTTCTCCTTGCTTGCATTTGAACTTTGCTGGACTATCATTGTTGGAACGGATTTTCGGAAAACTCGGATTCTGTCGAGGGGCTTAGTAGACTAGCTAGGTGGGTAAACAATTTAACTACTGGCCTGCTAAGTCCCAAGATATACCGAGTGTTTACTCTATCAAAATTTATTCAATTCACCAGTTAGATGCCTGAGCGATCTCTCTGACATCAAAGTTTGCGTCTACAATAAAAGAAAAGGACTAAAAAACAGGATGCTGAAAAACTTTAAGAATTGAATCCGTCTATGGAAATAAGATATATGGACAGAAACTAAAAGGTTACATTGATATTTGGGGTTTCCAGGTGAAGCATTCTGCATTTGATAAAAATCGAGATGAAAAGTTCCTTAGTCGGCTATAAAGGTCATGCAATGCCCTTGTGAAATCCCAAAATTTGAGTAGCCACCATCTTCGTTTATAACGACAAGGAAGATTGGAAGAAGCGACTCGGCTCTCAATCAGAAGATTAAGGTTTAAGTTTATTAACGATACAAAATGTTGTAATACAGTACACTTCTAGATGAACGAACAAAGTTTACTGTACACTACAAAGTGACCACTAAGACTAAAATATAAAATGTATTATTAGGTATGTAGATTGGTTCATATTGGTACTTAGTACATCATTGTGTAGCACATTATATTAGTAATATTTTATAAAAACAATAATTTCTGAGAAATAAAAATGATGTTAACACATGGTGAATCATATATAAAATAAAAGCTGCAAAATAATATTCTGTTATTAAATTAATATATTTATAAAAAAATATCTATAGCTGTATCTTCGTGATATGTGCTACTAATTTTACAGTGCAAGATGATGTAGTGACAACAAATATCTCAATATCACATTCGTCATTAAAAATGTAAAAAACAAAACCAACGAAGTCATTGCACGAGGAACATTGTTTTGTTTTAAAAAAAATTCTACCGTAAGTAATATTAAGCTATTTGAAAAACGGAACATTATAAATGCAACTTAAATTTGATCTCATCCTCGAATACAGTATAATATTTTTAGTATATTAGTAAATACAAAGTAATATTATGACATAGTTCTAAACCTATACGCTTTAAAAAATCAATACAAAAAATTATGTATACTAATTGACTTAATACTAAAATTTCAGAAACAAAATTATGGTAAAAGGTATGAAGCATACGTGTAATAACAGTTCATTTAGTTTAATATTTTCCCCGTAGTACATATTCTGAACAAAAGTATGCACGAAATTAACCTCATCTATAATATTAAAATCGTTTTTTGTTATGCATTTAAAGTGTAACTTTAAAAAGACTCAAAATGATTTTTATTTGTTCAAATTCTAAAATAAAATACGGGGTATAGAAAAACTCGTACAATGTTGAATTTTTAGACTAAATATATAGTAAATGATCTGCTCAGCCCTCTAAGACATGTCATCACAGAATCCCTCCGTGTTCACAATATTTGAAAATTTTCGTAAACAAAGTAAATAACTCGGTAAGAAACGAAATGCACATACTTACCTAGAAAATCAAACGAAATCACAAATATAAAGCAAATGAATTTTGGTTGCACGTTTCCTTCTTTTCCTCAACAATCTTGGAAGAACAGTGTTCAATTTTTAAAAAACGATGTAAAAGCAAATTAAAACCTCTTAATGTTTATCACTTCGTAGTGCAGTTCTTTTTACATTGTAGTATATATTCTTTAATTCCAGCCAGATTCTTGAAAATGCTCCGTCACTTTCGAATTTTCGGTCCTAATAATTTTTCAAACACACACCAATATTGAATACAATGTAATTCCAAAATCAATGTATTCAAAGCAATGGAAAATTAAAAAAAAAAAAATCAAACAAAACATATATTTTACTTACTCAGTCTTGGGTCGTTTCTTTTGGTGATCTCCACTAAGAGCAGATGACTTTGGAATCAAATTTGAAACCAATTTTTCGCTAACCTTTTTTTCATCACGCTCAGGACTTGGACTCAATAATGGACGCTTTTTCTCGGCGTGGATTTCAGCCTGAAGTTTTTGGTACAAGGAAAATGGAATAACTTTGTAACCAGGCTTATTTTCGATATTTGAATTTACAAATGAAGATTGTTCTTTGTCATTCAAGGAAACGAATAGAGATGTTGGACTTCTCCACCACATTTGAACAGTTCCTAGATTATAAAAACAAAGAGAAACGTTCTCAGTACAATACTTATTTTCTTTTATTGTAGTCCGTATCCTTACTTATATGGGATAATTGGGATATTAAAGTGACAAAAAATATAAAATTATTTCTATATACATACTAAATTAGTATTACTAATGCCCTACCAAAAGGGTTGAACAAATTCTGGATACTCTTCATATTAGCGTTTTCGGGGCAAGTGACATGAAAAACATGAGACCTGGATGGTGTCAAGTCAGTGCCGGAAATATTAAGGTAAGTAATATCCAACATCCTCATCATATACAATTTGCTCAAGAATGGCATAACTAATGGAGATTGTGGAAGTACACGTGGTTTCTTGGGTTCTTGAAGTGTTCCCAAATATTGAATCATTCCCAGGAAGCATCGACCCTACATAAATTTAATGGTATGATTAAAATGATATCTACATTTATATAACACATTTGTAAATAATTCATTTACAATCTGATTATTGCTAAAGAGTCCGTATATAGTATATATATATCTATACTCACAGTGATGTAAGCATCATAGCCTGCTTCATGGTGCTTTCTATCTGCTAAGTCGTAACCTTTGCCTTTCTTATGCGTCTTCACAACTGTAACAAAAAAGAAAAATAATAAACTATACATGTGGAACATTTCAAAAGTAAAAAAATTCTCTTAACAACAGAGTTGTTTATAATCCTGACGTTACGTCAGTGACGTACCTGGCATTTTGAATGGCTCAGTCTGGACTCTCTTTACTAAATCACAGAGAACCGTTGATGAGATGAGCTCGCGAAAGGGATGAGATGATGACATCAATTTTGTGTCAATCAAATTTGGGAACGTGGCCTGCACCAAAATTTTAAATTCGGCCAATGTCCTTGGTAAGTCATCAATGAACTGATGTACGGAATGAGAAACATCTAAAAGCATATTATGACCGACTACAATCTTGTTCGACTGACTTATTTTTCGGATCACTTTAGAAAACCCAACATTCTTTGAAATTGTATCCATTTCCTGCTTCTTTTTCTTGGCATTTCGAGTATCTTGCTCTTCTTGTGATAATTTAGTAACACGAAGAACTCTATTTCGATTTCCATGATTTTGTTGCTTCTTCTTCTTCTCCTTCTTGGCCTCTTGACCATTTGAGGACTTTTTATTATCTTTTTTAACTTTTTGAAATGGCTCACTTCCATCTTTTTCGTCAGATTTGTCATCATCATCCGACTTACTTTGGGACTCATCTGTTTCCGCTTCATCCGTCTCATCATCACTAACTAAAACTGTTTCAAAGTACAGTGCATTGGCGTACTTTGGTTTTATATTATGGAATACTAACTTTCTTTGGTAAGTCGTTAGGTTATCTATAATTATTTCCGTGACTCCACTGGAAGACAATCGTTTGATCTTCTTTTCCGTCTCTTCCATAAATGACCTTAGATTTTCTGGAACTACAAGGGGAGCAGAATTCTCTTCCGATGCTAAATAAGCGATTCTCTTTTCATAGTCTTGACGCATTTTGTCTTCCCCATTGATAGTCAAATATGGAATTCCTGAAAATTAATTAATGTGATATATACTTTTTTAAACCAATTTAATAATCATAAGACTGTTACTTGTACCACCGTCGTCGAGTAAAAATGAGCATAACTTCTCAAATGGAAATTATATTAAATATGTGATACAAAATAAAAACTTACCATCGTAGATGAGCTTATTAAAATCAAAACCACAAGATGCGAGAAAGTCCAAAGACGAACTTTCACAGAGGAAACGAACCTAAACAAACAAATATATAAATTACAAAATTACATAATGTGTTTTGTAATTCTGAATATGTGTTAGAAACAAGATTATATTTAAAAGCTCATTATTTTCAATTTTATGATTAAACATACATTTGGAGCATTGTGACCAAATTGTCGTGGATAAGTATAAAAATTGTAAGCTTTATGCGAGAATTCATCCTTCTTTGCGTCATAAAAAAATGGGCAGAGTCCAAATTGAACGACTAGAAATTCGACTGCTGACTTCCGGACTACATGGTATCGCTCTTCAACCGTTTCAAAGCAGTTGTCTTTTTCGTCTGTGACTGCTAAACCACTGTTATTTCAAAATGATTATACAATATACACCATAAACAAAATTATAAATAAAATGAACATACATGTGAGTCGAAGATAAAGTGTTAAATCATTATTATACCTATATTCACAATCAATAGCCATAAAACAACACTGGTCTATACTCTCCAACACTTCATGTAATACATCATCAAAATCTATAAACAAAAAATTAGAGCAATGTCAGAAACTATGTAGACTACAGTATGCAGTGACAATTAATTAATGTACTTTTTTCAAAACATGCATCATATAAATTTATATTATACATACATATAAGACATGAAATGCACTCCAAAATTGTAATTGTAATCAAATAATGAAAATAAAATCATTTAAATAGTAATACACCAGGTGTATACCTATATAAATTATAAATATTTACAAACTTTCCTTCCCAAATTGCAAGTTCATTTTTCTGTCTTATCTACATCAAGTATACTTATACGTATTTTTATGAATGAGACTTACTCTTCGTAGTGACTTCCATTTTATATTCTTCCTTCGGTTACCAATTTACGTACGTAATAGTAATAATATTTGATAAGTTTTTCTCGTTTTTTCCTTCTTTTGTCGATGTTCGTTCAACATGAGTGACCCTTAAAGTGTTCAAATGTAAGAATTATAATTTATTGTACACTATTAAAATAGGAGGAAAAAATAGGACCCGAATTTAACGTTTTGAAATTTCTGCCTTTTTTTTCTCAATGATTTTGGATTTGCTTGCAAAAAAAACGTTTATCATGATGACAAGGATGCAAAAAAATATATGCCCAGAAAACCTTCATGTTGTAGTATGTATTTGTGTATGTATATATTTATATACGCTTTTCATTCTTTTTATTATTTGGTATAATATAGAATATCGTTTTAAAATAGTAATTAATATTATCATCGTAAAATGCGAATCTTTTACGTCGGCTTCAAACCAATTTTCATAATAATAATAAATGTACCTTTTAAAAATAATGATAGCAATTACAATAACATTATCATCGTCTCATCCTTATCATTAAAATCAATAATTGAAGAATGATCTTACATATTTAATGAATACAATACATTGATAATAATGATAACACATTTTTCTTACATTTTTTCATAACATATTTTGTTTGCAAAATGTGTGATAGGATAAAGTATTATCATCACCTGTTTCTGGACAAAATACACGCAACTACCAATAATTAAAGAACATTTAATATATTCATGTTTTCCAGTTGTACAATTGTTCTTCCAACAAAATTGTAGTTATAAAATATTATCATATTCCAAGCCATACAAAATTAATAAAGGTACTCATGGATTTGATGTCAAAACAATTGTATATGTATTAACAATTAGTAACAATAGTGTTTAGTTATTTAATACTTTTGGATTTTCAATGAGTATTTAGTAATTCGTTTTACTTATTACTACATTTGTCCAGAAACATGCAATATAACACAACTTTTTTAAATACGATCTTCAACTAATTGTTACTACAATTCCAAGAAAAAGTCCCTTGTGGTACTAACAACTTTTTCTTCTTCTGAGAATAATTAATCTTTTGTCAGAACACAAACAATCAAATATTAATATATATATAGTTTTCAGGTGTGTAAAATTTTCAAGCCCAAATTTATAATTTATATTATATTATATAATATTATTATATTCTTTCCTGCAGCTATTTGTTGATATTATTTATTTTACTTGAAATTTTCTAGTTTCGTTTTTTATATAAAAATGTACAATATTTTTTGTGTCTTGTTTTATTTTCTTAAACATACATACCTATATTTGACTTTGTATATATTATATATTTATCGCGTCTATTAATAATAGCATGGAAAACACACGTACGTTTAAGATAAATAAAACTTGTCATCATAATGTTTCCTTTCTTATTTCTCAACTTACTTACTCACGGACATTAACATAATATGTATTTAGATATACCTAACTTATTTTCATCACAAACATCTTCATCTTTCTCTCATTTTTTGATTTTTTTTTCACATGTAAATAATACACATGTATATATGAATATAATGTACCCAGAATCCTAATCATGTTATGTATTATTAAAGTTAAACTTGGTCAGAAATTTCGAGAAACATTTTTATAATAAAATATGGTTGGATGGGCAGCAAGGTAACATATTACTCATACACCATATTCACGCCGATGTCAAACTTTCCGCGTCTCGTATTAATATTGCGTTGACAAATTAGTAGTAACTCCTATTAGTTTTTTCTTTGTAACTATAATATCAGCATGCCCTTACAAATGTTTTGGGGTTGGAGAATTTTACATCCTTGACAAACGTGTTACACGACAAAAAACAAACATTTTTTTTCACCATCATAAAAAAAGTACGTTTCCAAATCGACATTTTTTATACATTATTTCGAGCGCGTGCAATAGCAAAGCTATCAAAGGATACGTGTGGTTTCAAGTCCTTTTGCCCAGCGTCAGGTTTTGGTCGTTTCTTTATCCTCCCAGCATCAATCTCCTCATCTTCAAGCTCTTCTTTAGATTTACTAAACACACGTTTCCTGTCAGTATTAAAGGAACCCAAGAGGCTAGGCTGATCATTCCAACTTTTAACTAAAATTTCAAACAATGAAAAAACAAATGTCAGATTTTTGATCATTTTTTCACGAAAATTTACACGTTATTCAAAGAATACTAAGCAACCTCAAAGAGAACATACACTTGAAATTGAAATCAAAATTAATTAAAATGATCTACTCACTTGGCTGTGGACTTCTATAATCCGTCTTCCAAGTAGAACTAGGATAGCAAGAGGAAGGAGCAGGTTTTACTAATTTAGAGGTATTTTTCCTTGGAATTGGTATGGTGGACATGGTCTCACTACGGAAACTCGAAGAAGATTTTTCGGTATTATTTTTCTCCTTGTCATCGTCATCATCATCATTGTAAGGAACTAATGAAAATGCATTTGAAAAACCTCCAACACCTTTTACTTTTAACATGGCTGTACCAGCTTCGCTATTTCCTCTTTTAACTTTGACAATGCCTTCAGCCTTTTTCACGTACGAAGATGCTGAATCCGCTTGACCATTTGACTTCATAGTGGGCTTTAGTGATTGTCCCGAATCCTCACTCAAGCCATTAGATGAAGGTTTACTTTTTGAGCGAAATGAGGATTGGATTTCTCCATTGGTTAATTTAGATTGTGAACGATTTGGTGGCTCCTCGTCTCCATTTGACATTTTGGGTTTTAAATCAGATGAAGCATTTGATGAATTACCAATAATATTTTTAATTTCTTGAGCTACGACACTTCCTCCATTACAAGTAATTTTATTTTGAAGTTTCGGTTGTTGTTGTGATGCTTCGATTTCTATCGAACCATTGGTAATTTTAATTCTGGATTGATGTGACGAGTCTGTCTCGTTATTTTTGTGTGTATGATTACTACTAACACCACTACCATTATGATTCTTGTCATTCCCACCACTATTACTATTACTTTTTATAACACGAATGTCCACACCATTAACACCATTTACTTTCACTTCAGGGCGAGGAGAAACTGGAGCGGATTTCGGTGGGCTACGAGGAGGTACTGTTGACGTGGTGATAGTCGAGATAGAAGATTTACTGGGATTTGACGATGTGATGGAATTTTTGACAACTTGTTTACTATTATTATTCACTATGAAGGAGTTGTTGGATGAACTAGTTGGGCGTGAAATGGTATGATTTGGTTTACTTCGCTCAATTTCGTAAATGTAAACATACGCATCGGAATTTTGGGCTGCACTAAATGAACACTGACGAACGTAAGAATCATCAAATTGATAAAATTGACCATTTGGTGCTGCTGCAATAGCCGTGTAGTGTCCACAATTAGGTGATGATCCAATATGAGTTACCAAACCAACTAGTCTATAATTAGCATCCTATAAAAAAATTAAAAAAAATATATATATGTACATATATTTACATTACCTATTTTTTTTTTTGCTTTTCCCTTTAAAGTAAAAAATAAGGATAGCAAAAGTAATAATAACAAATAATTACCACATTGTTATCTTCTTTACTTGACTTGTTCAGGTAGTTACTCAAGTTCAAGGTTCGATTACAATGAATAGGTTTGTTGATCTTTGTTCCGTACGGGGTAAAACGCTTGAGGTGTAGGCATAGAACAATAGGAGGGATTTCTAAAGAGAACTGCTTAGTTGCCGGGCTGTTTGTATGACATTTTTCGCACTTGTAATCATTATTTTCTAAGCGCTCTTTCTTAAAATGAGTTTGAATTGCATCTTCCAAGTTATTGACATGACGGATATCCAATTGGAGCTCGGCTAGAGGCTGGAATGTTGTTGACACATGCTGACATTTTAAGCATGTCACTATTTAAAAAAAAAAAAACAAAAAAACAGAAAACAGAACAATATTATTTACTCTAGTTTGACGGAGAATGATTTTATAAACAAAGTATACCCCGAGGAAAGCATGTAAACTTTACATTGTAAAGTACTTACCTTCAGTGCGAATGTATCCTCCAAAAATCTGGCTTAAAGGTGTCGTTTCTTTTGAGCGATTGTCCAATTTTTGACCATTACAAGCACTTAAGTAAGAGCGTTCCATCGATTCTAGTAAAAGTCTTAAAAACTCGTGCGCATCCTCTTGCCGCCCATGTTGAAAATGTTTACAAATGACTACGAAAAAAAAACAACATAAAAATGAAGTAAATAACATGTAAGTTGGGCAATAACGAATTTACAACAGTAATTCATAGAAACAATAAAATAAAATGAAATTACCTTTTAATTTATTATAAATTTGTAAGGGTCGAATGGGAGGACAGTTGGGTCGGAAGGCTTCCAATACAGTTTTGCTCATAGCACAAATGGTACATTGTTGAATAAGCTGACTATTATTTCGACATTTCTTTTTATGATCTTCATCTGATAAAAGCCAGTTCACAAAGGCAGGAGTATGGAGGAGGGCCTGTAGAGTTGCATTTAGATAACAACTATTCCCCAAATTAATTAATCCAGAACCCACAGGCAATTGCATTCTCCAACCCGGATGAACTTGGTCTCTTTTGTAAAGAACATGCTTGGGCTCCGCCAGACGAGGAACAGGAACAAGAGTTCCACTGCCATTAATGCTATTGCTATTGCCATTCATTCTTGACAAAGCTTGAGTTTTTAATTTTAATCCAGACGAAGCAGGGAGCTCATTCTGGATATTTTTGTTAGATTTTTTAAGAGTAGTAGCAGTAGTAGTACTAATCAAAGTTTTCACCGGTAATGATGATGACGATTCCTCAGTATGACCGTTAGTTGTGACAATAATAGTAGTAGTAGTAGTGGATTTGTTTGTAGAACTTTGAATTTGCGCGTTTTTATTTAGACAAAGATATTTTGACCGAATACTCAAGGTAAATGGTGATACCTGAGGTCCACAACTTTCAAATTCAAGGGGCTCACTTTCAAAAGTATTGTAATTCTCTAAATCACTGCCGTTGTCTTCTTCTAAATCTTCTTCACTACTACTACCACTATTATTAATATTATTACTACTTACGCTGTTTAATGGTAGTTGCTGAACAAATTTTTTATTTGGACTACGACTATTTTTATTATTGTAGGCTTTGGAAGGGGAATTTGAAGAATTGTTGTTTTTATATGCTTTATTTAAATGAAACTTTTTCCCTGCATTATTATTATTCACACTTCCGTTAGATAAGTTATCATTTGTGTTCTTCCCTTTCTTTCCAATTTTGAATAACGATTTTGAATTGTTTCCAGTTTTATTCAACTTAAATTTCGATTTTTGTTGTTGTTGTAACTTGAGTTTACGAATATGCTGATTTCCGACGACGATATCAGAGCATATCAATGATGGATTTAAGGGTGATGACGCCAAACCAGCTGACGTCGAAGGCTGCTGTTGTTCCCGTTGAGGAGTTGATGGTGATGATGACGAAGAAAGAGGACGAAATCCTAGTTGACGGGCTAGCTTCCTCTGAGCTTTCTTTTCTTTTTTCCGTTCTTTCCGACTCAACTGATTTTTATTCAAGAAACTGTAGCTCCTCTGGGCCGCTTTCAGTGTCGACCTAAGAGCTCCACTGACTAAAGATTCAACTGCAGACACCGATGGCATTTCATGATTGTTCACTCGGTCCAATTTAGAGACAATTGTATCCTATGCACAGAGTATATGCAAGAGGAAAAATAAACTTAAATTTATTTTCTAATATTTTACACACTATACGTACTACGTAGTAGTATGTATATCACTATGCTGTTTGTGCAAAGTTTTTTTTTCCACTCTGCTATTAATAATAATCAAGTAATATATCCAATCTTCCAAAAATGAGAAAGTTGATCGTCGTCAATATTGATTAATCCGCAGATATTAATAATTTTAATTCTGGTCACCGGCCGGAGGGGTAGACTTGTAGAGATATCCCGCCTGTTCCAAAAAAAAGAACAACAAATAATTAAATAAAATTTAGTTCGGATTGTACGTATTACATACATACTATATGCATACTTACATATTTTTATAAAAGTATTTAAATACTGAAAAATGCACACTTTATTTTCACATTTAGCTCCACATTTTTTATACTCACTTTGAGCACAACAACAAATGCCCCTTTTTTATACACGAATTTGCTTACAAAGTAGGCCAGATCCTCTTGCTTAAATTACACAATTAAACGGGTCGAAAATGTATTGCAAAATTTTTCCCATGAATAAATACCATTTTGATATCTAAGTACGTTATTAAAATATGTAACATACCCAGCTACATTAAAATAAATATTTCTTCTTTAATTGTGAGTAAACTCGCAAATTTCACAAATTTATATTTAATTATTTTCAATAAATGTACTATATAGTGAATGTTTTTTTTTGTTGTGATTGTTTTTCACTCACCTTATTCTGGCATGTTGTTTTCCTTATTAACTTATCCTCGAGTAGAAAACCTCTTTAATTATAATTAGTACTTGAAATGATGTATAGGTATGTATCATTCAGATGTAACTCCACACACACTTTTCAACTAAATAGATATAAATATTTAATTAAGTACCTAAGTAATATACCTACGAAAACTCTCTCGGCGAAATCTCTTTTGTAATCTGACTCTGACTGTCTGATAAAAAAAGACCATGCTGAAAGAGAGATAGAAAATTGATTGTTTGATTCTGCATTCGTCTGCTCTCTTTGGAAAGAGTCTTGGACGACGAGGTAATAATGCTATCCTTCACACACAGACTCCTCCGCCGCTTGCTTCCCCAAAATTCAATGAATTGAATGAAATGAAATGTCACGTCTTCAGTATCTTTTGAATCCCTGCTCGAGTCCATCGTCATTGTCATCTCACAATTTGTTTGACACAATAAACATACATCCATTACTTAAATATACAATTTACTCACACATGACACAGGTATGCATAATCCATGTTAAGTGAATGAAATGATTAAATAAATAAGTAACATTACATTTTATGTAGATATTAAGTGTATAGGTACACGCTATTACATTACAGTCAGCAGTGCTGACTGTTTATTTTAAATGCAAACATTTCCAACAAAGAAAAACTGAAATATAAAATATTATAGTCACAAAAGTAATAATATTGGCTTTGTTAATCACAAATTAAGTTAAAATGTGATTGTTATTGCCGGCGGCGATATATAATATAACATAATATGAATATAATATTCATATATATTGTATACTTAGTTCAACTGTGACTTGGTGTCGTTGTTCCAAAAGATTTGTGAATTATAGACCGGATTTGAGGCCACATTGATCTTTGTACGATGCCTCACAAATCTAGTTCAAGTCCCAGAGCAAGACGTTTCAGTGATTTTTCAGTAGATTTCAATGATGAGATGTGAAATTGAAAATCGGAAATCCAAAAGTCAATTTGAATTCCTGTGTCAAATATGTACTCATAGAATTGTTCTTCAAGTTCCGGTGTAGATATAAATGAAGAAGTCATGAGAGGCTTGCCAACCGACCTCAAATACATGAGTTTAATTAAGGATTTATTTAGTGTACAATTTATGGTTTTATTTTTATGTATTTATTGTCAAAAACTATATACATAACAAACTGTATTTTTTTGGTCACCAAACCAAAAATAAAAAGAGAAATACACAAACAATATTGACGACGCAGTTTTCAGTGAAAACTTTTCACACGGAAGCATTTTACTCGGGAACTATAGGGCGCCCATTAGGTTTTGTGTGCAGTTAGTAAAGATAAATACATATACCGAGACGTGACTTTCGCTGTCCGCTATTTGAGGATTTGGACATGTCCAGGAAAAATGTAATCCTTAAATAATTCTATCACTTTCTTCCATCCAGCGAATCTATGAAATTTCACTGTTGGAAACAATTAACAATCATAATTGAAAATTCATGGTACTTCTGAGTTTTATGAGAATAGTGTTTTTGACATTACAGATGAAAGTTTTATATTGAAACAAAAGAGTTTATAGTTACCTTCAAATGGGAGGGAGATTTTGGCTGATGACATGATTCCACGGCCAAGAATCGGGAAATTTGGAGACAAATTCAAACTGGGTTCAAATTTGAGTACGGTATTCGATGGATTGTACGAATTTCGATTCACATTTTCCGAGTCAATTGAATTGTCATTCCGCCCTTCCCAATTCCAATTCCTTTTCTCCATCACTCGACTCGTAATCCCAGGAAGGGTTAATACAACGGAGCTAATTACAATCAAAACGAGGTGAAAATAAAAATAATACGCACGAGATTCGGAAACACGAACACTGATACCACCACGTCCACACATTTTAAGTCAATGTCTTCTGATGAGGATTATGAGAACCTGAAAGTCGGTGAATGTTAAGTATTTTTCAATTCACACACTCGTATAGAATCAAGTTTGGAGACTGCAAACAAAGTATGAAGAGTTTTGTCGTTTTATACGATGACAAAATAGTCGTCAATTAGTCAGACTGCCAATTCCTTCCGGAAATTCACTCACCTATTACCTATACGTGTTATATTGAGTTCTTACGGAAGGAAAATGGTGTGAGAAAATGGTCCATTACAATTAATTGTCAATTTTAATCCATTGAAACATTGTTTATCTATTTGTCTATAGTATAGGTCTATACATAATAACAAATAAACAGTAGTAAAAACTTCTCTACCCCATAATTAAAAAATAAGAAAATCTTGTCTCACGTGTCTTGTCACTCCCTACAAAATCCATTTTCTGGCACTTGACATGTTTTTCAGTTTCGAGTTTTGAGTCTGTCTGGAGAGAAGGAAATGAGATTTCCCTTTACAATGTACAATGTGACTATTTATGACCGACAGCCGACCAACTGATAATGTCTATACAGTTATATGTACAGAATTCATATTCTTCAAATTCTACCCAGGAGGAGACGCGAATACACCATTTCCTATCTGTATATGAGACAATATGAGTAAGAATATGAATGACAACTGCGATTGATGAGATTGAGATTGACTTCCAATCTCCCACCAGATTATTTTAAAATGGATAAAAATGTCAAATGCAGTTCACAGGTGTGTAACAGAATTCCCATCTCTTGTCTGAGTTGTCTGTTATTCAGTCTTTTCCGTCCGGCAATATATATAATTGGCGGAAAGTCGTAAAGAGACTGTAAAACGTTTTTTAAAAAATATCATTTCTCTGTGTACATGCATAATTGTATAGGGTAGACCCCAGAAGATGACAACAAAGGAGAAAAAATGGATCTTTTTCTCATTACATTTCCATTGGGTAATAAAACTATATGATTTAAATTTTAAATTATTTGTCATGTACATACAATATTCTTCTTTGCTACTCGTCCTCAAAACTTTTAGACCAACTTTTGGCTGAATATACTACACAACTTATAACAGACAAATCAAATACAGCCATTCCTTACATTATATTTACATAACTATAGTAGAGGGAGAGAAAGTAACGATTAAAAAAATCCTGTGTTTAATAATCGAAAAATCTCCAATTAACAATAAATGATAAACTTTACCAGATAAAGAGTTTATTTGGCTTCAGTTCTTGTGAGTGTATTTCTGCTGTGGAAAATTAATACGGAAGTTGCGTAACGCAACAGAATCAGCAGATATCTGAAGGCTTGAGGTGATTTCTGTGTGGACTTATAAACTGCGTGGCGTCGAAACACCAAATTATTGCATTGTAATTTTTTTATTGATTTTGAGCTTTGTCTTTATTTCAAACCTTTTCATAATGAGGATTATGATTTCATTAATTTCTTCAACTGAGCAAAAATAAGAGTTAGACAACTACACAGGTATATTTATGTTGTATAGTGTGTACTTACATTGAAATCGAAACTACAGATATAAAATATAATAAATATGAAAAGTACAATATATTGTAATGACAATTATTTGAGTGTTTTACAAGTCTTAGTATTGTTAGTATTATGTATTTATGTAGAAAAACGACATAAAAGGGAGAATAAGTTTATTTACATTTTACATTCTTGGGAGTGGATATATACAAAATAAAGTACAAAATAAGTAAGTAATTATCTTTTCCCTGTACATTCAAATGCGAAGACAAATGAAGTCTAAAGTATATCTATCACAATTTCAACCTTTTTAAGCAAAGGTCAGTCGAGGTGTGTGTTGTCACCAACAAATTCCCAATTCCGATCCCAAAGTTCCGTTGAATATGCAAATGCACTGAAAACATCCAGAATACAATAATATATACATGGAGTTAATATTTACAAGGATGTATTGTATTTAATGAGCAAAACTTTATCCATCATGTATAAAAAATTGTCGTAAAAATTCACTCACCCATTTCTCGGCTTGAAAACTTTACTCAGTCGACCAAAATACAATTGACATTTTCCTTCCCAAGCTCGACGGATTTTCATGGTCAATCCCACTTTTGTCTTTTCAACTTCCTTCTCTTTCTCTTGATCTTCGTTCTCCGTCTCTGCGGGTTCTATCTCTTTATCAGAAGATGAGTCCAGATTGTCGTAGGATAAACGTAAATCCATTTCTTTCGTCATTCCGAATAATTTGCACTCTCTTTATCTAACAAAAGGTTTCACGTTTTAATTTTTATTTTCGGTCCTTCTAATATCACGCTTCCGAGAACATTCCCGGAAACATCTATTGACTTTTGTTTTTTACAGTAAAGTGTAAAGTCTAATTTATTTCCAGTTCCACTATAAAAATTACCTATATTTAATTACAACGTTTTAAAGTTTTCTTACCTATAGAATCCAAAGTATAAAATAAAAATGAATTCACACAGTGAAATTTTGAAGAATGAAACTTGGAAAAGCTTTCCCTTTTGAATTAGAATGTTGGATGAGGAGCAACGAGTTGTTGTGTCGAGACAGAGGAAATGAGAGAATGAATCAGAAGTCGAATGTGTGTCTATGCAGTAAAACGCATCCAAGCTAACAAAAATGTTGACACTTGCCAATTGCAGTGTGTGAAGAGAATCTAGGAGAAAAAAAATCAACACTCTTACTTATGACTTTTATCATTTATTAACTATATCATGCAGTAGATTGTTGAATTTACAATGTGCAAGGTACGTACAAAGTAAAATCGCTCGTCCACACACTCACAAGAATTAAAACTAAACTACGATTCACTAAAAACAGTACACGTTCACACGTAAAACAACAAGGTCGGATTAGATTACAAACAATAATAATAATATACAAATTTAAACTAATCAACACTCAGCTCACAATCTCCTTACAAGTGTTTAAAGTTTAAAAATTAACTACAGATACTTATATAGAGTCATTAAACATAGCTTAAGTTTTTGTTTTTGTGCTCGAAATGCTATAAGTAACGTAAAAATCGAAAGGAGAAACTTGAAACTTGATGCCTAAAGAAAAATGAAAATAAAGTAATGAATAATGAGGGAAACTTTACACTAATCATCATCATCATCATCATCATCCTTAAAAATATTATACAAATTTCTACACTTGACACGCACAATCATCAAAACATGAGAAGATGTGAAGAAACGAGGACTGTGTGTGTGCGAATATCACATAGTAGATATCATAGTGCAGCGTAGAAAATTGTCATATCACTACAGATATATGCACGGGGGAAAGTTATTACAACCGGTTTTGCACATTATTATTATAGAATATGTATATGTATAAACAAATTTGATGTGAGCATGCAATTCCGTTGCACATGTACGCCCATACATTTCCTGTTTCTTTCACCTCTTCACAATGTACTATATAAATATGATGTGCACTCTGAGCAATGTGCCATTCATAAAATATTTATAACATGATAGACGCACTCAACTCACACAAAAAAACTACCCATACAGTTTATTTACAATTAGTCAATTAAAAATCTAACCATGTGCATGATAGACTCGAATTAATTTACATGATGAATTCACACTTCAGTATACACCGAGTCATCTTTTTTCTCCTTTTCAATACTTTTTCAAGTACTATATACGTGTGTAAACTATTACCGGTACGTCATTTTAAATACTGATAGGATATATTATGAAATGAAAATGATACTTACGACTCTGTTTACTGATTTCCGTTCTCGATTATGAGTTGAAACGTAATCGGCTCGGTTTTTGGTTTTCTTGGTTTGTGGTTTTTATCTCACTATAATACTCACTGAAAGCACGAAAGAAAAACAATTATGATCTATATAGTCTTTAGGTATTTATGCTTCCACTGTCAATTAGTTTGATTCCATTGGAATTATATATAAAGACACGAAGACAAAAACTGGACGAGAGAGAGAGAGAGGAAAATGGAATGAAGAAAATGAGTGGGAGAAAAATGAGAAGAATTTGTTCTATTTAAAAAAAAAGCAAATTATGTTGATGATGAAATTAAAGGGGGGATTCACAAGTAAGTTGGTATTTGACAGTGTATGAAAAGTAATATGTTGAATGCGAGGAAATACCGTCAAGTTTTCTTGGTTTCCTTTTAACTTTTACTACAGACAAACGACAGAGTATGATACATACTACGCTAAATAGTAATAAAAATAGTAATATTACTACTACTATACATACTTACCTTTTACTGTATGTACCTGTATGTGTAATTTCATACGTAGTGTGCCTGAATCTGAATTCTGTATACCTATACATACATACATACATGAGAGTTTTAGTGACTCAAAGGGCTCATTGTCAGTGTGCCTGTTCTGTAGTCTGTAGTCTGTAGTAGAACGTGGAACTATAAACAACATATATACAGGCCCAAAAAGCAGATGATGATGAGTAAAAGATTCACGTTGTACTCTCCACACAGTCCACACTTTGCTTTTGGTATGATTTGCATTTGAATTTGTGTGTCAAGCAAGCGATGGAGTGTACAATAGTACAATACAAAGGCGTGAGCATAGGCCGTGTATGTATTCCTGCTTACAGCATGTACCGTACATGTGCAATGTGCAAGTAGAAGACGACGATCGAGAAGATAACTGTCTGGTCTACTTTATCCTTTCCTATATAAAAATAAATGCCCACAGGTTAAAGCATCAAGCATAAACTTTACACAGTATATAAATATGTAAGTATATACAGTACCTATATTATACATAGATACATACAGGTAAATCACTTTTGTTGTCTATGATTATGAGTGTGTGTGTGTGTGTGCGTGTACTATATTTGTATGTACAAGTTATGTACATGCGACTTTTCTCTACCTAATAATAAACAATTGTAAACTTTACCGTAATTTCAACAAGTAAGAGCGTATGCAAGTATGGACATTCTTATCTATACATATGCAATACATACACTGCTAGGTAACTTGGTTTTCATACTCGAGTATTTCCAATTTAAGTACAACAATAATTTCGGACTACCAGTGAACGCATAACCAGGTTATTCTGATTTTTGGGTATACTTGTTAGGATTTATTAACAGACTTTCATCTGTATATTTTTAATAGATATACAGATGATAAAAAGTGAGGAGAGTCCGGGTTAAAAAAAAGTAATTTGTTAATAGAAACGTTTACGAAGGCCCAGTCCGGATTTGATAGCAGTAGTCACGTGCAAATATTGATGTTCAATGAATCCCTGCCATGATTTAATTATTAAAATTATTTTAATTATTATTTTACAGTAAATGTTTTACTGATTTCTGTAGTATTTAATCAGAGGGATAAAAAATTGATAGAGTTCATACCTGAAGCCGTTTGTACCATGGCAGTTCCTGAACTGCTGCATCAATCCTGGTCAAGTCCAATTCGGATAAAGAGCTCCCTTTACGATCCGTTTCTTCAATGATAATCTCAGCTAAATGTTGCAAATCCTTTTCCACTTCGGATTTGGTAACTGGTCGGGTTGGTTCTACCTGAATTTCATTTTCCACTTGTGGGCTAATGTTCCTTCCCTCATTTTGTTCCTCAGTTTGAGCACTACTTGTTCCATCCTCAACAACATTTGTTTGTCCTACCCTTTCCGGACCACTGACATTTAAATCATCATTTTCACCGTTGCCAGCACCCAACTCGGACATTTCAATTTCTTCTTCGTTCTCAGCATTCCGATCCTGAGTAAAGTTTAAAGAAAATAATTGAATGGGAACAAAAATGCCATGTTCAAAGTCTCTGAGGATTCAATGAAATCCACTGAAAAGACTTACTTGAGACTCTACAGACTGCTCAAGTTGCCGAATGTACCGACAATCTACAATGTGAGCCAAGTATAAACCTACAAATAACGTACTGAGTAGAATATTTGGGATTTTCATTTTGTATGTCTCTAAAATTATATGATAAAAAGAGAAAAAAAAGTCTACTTCCACTGGGAATGTTGACAAGAGCGTGAGGGAGTTGAGGACAGTCCAGTTTGAATATGTAAAAATCAATGTTTGTTTTTAATGCGGTGTGAAATCTTATGAGGCAGTTAATTAATAATTATGGTTTTAATAGTTTATAATTGAGAGAATTTCGATGCACAGGGAAAACACACATTTTATTTTTAATTGACCGCACAGGAAAGAGATGATAACTAAAGTTTAGTTATGCATTTTTATTTCGTCAGCTTAATATTATATTAGGTATATATATGTATATTTATATACATCTGAATTGTCTTGTCTTCGTCATAAAATATATTCGCTCCTGGTTTTACAATTCTTGTTTCCATTGTAAACAAAATCCCGTGTTGCCCTGCTCAATCGAGTCTTCTATATCATCCGTTTTGACCCGTATTATGAATGGCTTTTCACGAGCTGCATTAAAAGGATTCTCAATATCTTTATTACAAGATATAGGACCAAATAAACGAATAAAATTGAAATTCATGTAGTTTTTTTTTTACATATGACAGGTCCGTCTGCAGTATCCGACCGGAGTGAATTTCCACAGTAGCGATCTGTTGCTTTCGGCACAATTGTCGATAAGATGACCACAAAATCTCCATTCGCACAATCCGGCTGCAATTACAATTCATACAATTAAAACTGCACCTTCATGACTTTTTAACATTGGTCAAAGGAGGCTGATGATTTTTATTACATATAATGTAAACTAATCATTGTATAATATATTATACTGGAATTATTTGACTCAATAAACTCCCCACTATAATGTATATGTATATATTTACTATATACAGAAACAGATATTTAAAAGAAAAGACAAACTGACTATGTTGACTCCAGCGGAGATCGGAGGACCAGTGAGCCAAAATGTAGTTTCAAAGGGTTCATCCTGACACCGTGACCACTATATTCATTATTTAAAATGAACGATTTGTTTATATTTCCATTTGAAATATAGGTATGAGTGGTTTAGGATAAATATTATAAAGAAGGTCTCACCTGAATCCCTTGAGATCCGTCGACGGCTCTAACGCAAATGGTATATTTCAAATTCGCCAAATGTGGGGACTGTGGAAAGCCTAGGATTTTCACTTTCCCCGTGAATCCCGTGAAATACTGAAGACATCCCATTGGAGCTTCATACACCAAACAATATCATAAGCACGTTTTTCAGTTACCTTTATTAAAATTAAAATTATTTCTACATTATATAAATATGTTATACAAAAGAGTTACCCACCAGCAGAGTCACAGTCAAGATAACTTATTCGGACATTAAATCGACGTTCAAACTGGGTATTGTACTCGTGAATATTTGTTATGTAAGCCAGTGTAATTTTGGTACTGGAGCCAAAATCCAAGTATACTGTAAGGAAAAATTAAAGATAGAATTTTTTTGTTTTTTCAAATCCACACACAAGTACGCAAAAATCGAAATATATACCTATATATACAATATGCATTTGAATTTAAAGCAGTCGAAAATCCGGAAATCTTACTCGATTGCCCTGTCATTGGACCACAAAGATTCGTCGGAACATTGGCAGAAGACTCAGGAATATTATAAATAATGATTCGGTCCGTTTGACAGACTCCATTTCTGTCCCCTCCAACTAAATTGGTGTCCAGAAAATCCAATCTTACTTGGCAAATGTTCTTAGATTTTCCATCCTTTTCAAAGTAAAAGCCAAACAATAAATATAGGTATGTATATCATCACAATAGTAAAATGTAAGCTCTAAAACATATGTATTGACTTTGTTGATGTTTAGAACCGTAATTCAAATTCACATGTACTTTAATTTTCAAAATATCCACTTGACAAATTTCATATTTTGAAGACCGAAATTGGAATGGGAATTCCCTGGATTGAAAATGAGTGTTGTTGTTTGAAATGATGTCATCGCAAGTGGCAGTGACTATTAAAAAACGTTTAGTCAAATAATGAATGATGATGAAGCTGAACATACTTTAACTTTACAAACATTTAGATTGAACTTACAAACGCAACACACTCCGTATCCCTTGGAGCAGGAACCATCAGCTTGTCCTCGTCTATTCGCACATTCCTTCCTACATAATAATTTTACAGTGGAATAAAAACAGCTTGTATTGGGTATATCGAAAAACTGATTGGGTGAATAAAGTAATTGACGTACGATGTGATACAATTTCCAATTTGATCACTCGAAGATAAACAGGAGGCATTCGCTTTCCATCTCACAAGAACGAATGGTGGTAAATCTGCCGAGAATTGAAGAAAAACTGTACAATTTCAAAGCTTCATAATTAACGTTTTTTTTTTAAAGTTTCAGAAATGACTTACATTTTCCCTTCCGTTGGGATGAATCGATGAGCTGATCACAGAAGGCTAAAAATAGTAAGACTTCAATAAAGATGCACTTGATCATTTTAAAGGAGCGAAGCCTGGGATTTCCTTTCGTTACTAAACTTAAACAGAAATCATATTCGCAATGAAATCTTGTCTGCAACTCTTTGTACACTTTGGTATATGATAAATTTCAAGTTTATTTTCAAAAGCCCGATTTTTTTACGTCCTATATGAAAGCATTTCATAATACACATCAAATTTCAGAACCACAGTTATATATATATAGTACCCAATGGGCGTTTTAAAATAATGCACAAAACAACAATGATGATGATAACTGTATTGATGTTAAGTTAATTCACCCTATATACACATATACATACATTGCAATCTCTATTTCCTATATACAGGAGAATGCATTAGACAAATGTGTATATACATAGTATGTATGTATTACATACATAATGACTCCTCACAGACAGTGCACATTGTTTTTTACCTTTTTTTTCGGAATCCCATGACTTTATTTTAACTCAGAAGGTTGAATGGGATGAGAATAAAACAGGGATTGATGGATCACACGTCAAAATTGAATTAGCAAATGATAATGACGAAAGAATTCCCTGTGGGCCAAATTCTTTTAAACTCATTATTGAAATACGTATAGCGACTTGCAAAAACGAATCACATACATCTATCTTACATATGCAATGGAAAATTGTAGAATGGACACTGTGCACTTTGAGACTTATATACGTACGATATGTATAGTATAAATATGCAGATTAGTGTTGCTAATTTAAACTTTTACGGGGGTAGAGTATAAAATTTACATAATAAAACGCGAATACAAATATGATTTTCCTTCCAGTTTTTTATTTTTAGACATTGTCATTTATCGTAGTGGAGTTTAACATGTCTCCGGTGAATATATTTACATATTACTTTTGAAATTTGAAATGCATATACGGTCTCTATTAAGCTCCTAACTGATTCGCTCCATGATCATAGTGTTTGTCGAGAAATGTCTCAAGTCGTTTGTACCACGGAAATGTCTCTAATAATCTTGTTTCAATCCCATCCAAATCCTTTTGATTTAATTGACTTCCTTTCCGATTTGTCTCTTCCTCGATGATTTCCGCCAATCTTTCCAGATCTGCCTCAAGTTGAACTTGTCCGTTGTCTTCTTGACTATTATCTTGCTCCTCCTGCTCTTGTTGTGGTTCACTGAACTTTGAGGTACGCAGAGAGAATTTCGAGTCTCGTGCTCCGTCATCAAATACCCACGCATCTTCTCCATTCTGAAATGCAATTGAAATTTGAGATTTGTAAGATGCATTCATGATGCTCATGTTTTGCCTTTTGACCATTTCAATTATAGGTATATAGATGACAAACGTTTGACACAAAATATACAGTAAAAGCTGGAAATAGTTTTTGAAACTTACAGCTTGTTGGGGTTCTTGTGATAGAGGAAAGGCCCGAACATGTCGACAGGTCGAAGGGTTTACTAAATAAAGGACAGCCGCGAACAATACTGAAAAATGCACTATTGATCCGTCCATTTTATGATGCACCGATTCAAGACGAAAAAGTAACTCGTACCTTTCGGACGGGAAGTGAGCTCGTAATGAGTAAATAATTAAATATATATATATAGTAAATACAATGCAATAAAGTGAAACTGCATGAGCTTCCTCTCCATATAAGTAGAAAATAAACATTAAAAAAGATGGATTGCTTACCTATAATATATTGCGTCTCACATTATACCATGTGATTGCAGTCAAAACTTCAAAAGTTTGTACTTATTTAGGTATGTAGATACGTACTTTGAGAATGAATTCAATGAGTCAATTACTAAATTAATGTTGATTAAAACTCCTTTGCACTCAAAAAAGGAAACCTTACATCCGAGAATTTTGAGGATTTTGTGGCTTTCTTCCATATTCCCACACATATGTGGTTTCTGGTTTCCCTGTGTGTTAATGTGTATACATACAAAATAGGTATTTTTGTATACTTCCAAATAAAATAAAAAACAAGCGAATTTGATTGTGACAAATATATATAGGAAATAGCTAACCTTGAGCCGTATAGTGAAATAACTTTCATTCACTATATATTCGTTTGACTGAATATATTCGTATGTACATATACATTATACATAATCAGTACATGTACTGAATGTACCTGTTGAAATATCCAGTTACCTTTTTCTATCTTTTTTTGTGTTGCTTTTATATAGTTTTGAAAGTTTCAAATTGAAACTCATCGTGCATTTAAGGAATTCCCGACTTGAAATCATATTGTCCATATTTCTATTTATTTATTGAGTACTTAAATAATATTGCAAAACTTTCATACTGTGAATTATGAATCATTCATGATGTTTCATGCTTTGAATCATTTTTTTAGATAAAGTTATAACTTTTGTATGAAGAAGGTTTTTTAGATTCTATGCATCCTTTCACACAGGAGCAAAAGTCAAAGCTTTGTAATTTCGTCTATACAGATATAGACGACGACGTAAGTACTTACGACGTCAAGAAATTCGGATTGTGATTGTATACAATAACATTTTTTCATATTTTTGTAATTCAATTCTTGTCAATGACAAGGTTTCATTGTTGAAAGGAGATTAAATCAACCTTGTAAATTACTAAAACTGAGATTATGGAAGAAGTTCAGTATGAATTTCATAAAAAGATTTGTAAATTGTAAAAGGAAACCAAAAAAAAAGTGAAATTATATATTTAATATTGAAGGAAATAAAATTGAAGCAGTTTTCGGTGAACAGGGTTTTCGTATTATTCAATCACATATAGTTCAAAGTTAATTTTAACTGTCTTACAATCGTCTTTCAACGTAACTTGTCAAAGAAAATTTGAGAGGTCAACAAGTGGTCAATATCCATTCAAAATGCCTGGTTTGGTAGCGTTTGGCCGCAGGTGGGTATATAAACGGATTTGAAATTAAGGCTTATACTAATTCAGACACTCGTCAATGTAACCAACTAAGACTAATTTTAAATCGTTTCATATAATACATTTGATTTGACGGACAGGTGGCAAATTGGCTCTGACGATTTTGTCGTTCCAGGATTTGTCGACCTTTTAGTTCGTGTTTCTTGGTAAAAAAAGCAATTGTATATAAATAAGTACAAAGTAGATTAAGTATCATCGCATCGATGTAAATACTTATGTATACCATTTTCAATTTATATGTACGTGTATGTATGCAAAATACTGTAAATGTCGTATTTTTGTATTTTTATAGGCTCATTGCAGGATGTATAATTTTCTGGAAGCATGATATAAATTTAGATTGTGCAGGCGGTAACTTTTTACGATACTATTTATATGGAAATTTTGTAGTTCTTCTGTCAATCGTCTTTGCAGATATTGCCGTTAGTGAAAAACATTTAGTAACAATATGATATCAATATCAATAATGCTAATTGGCATTATATTGGAAGTTGATTTTAATTGTTAATTTGTGTTTTTTAAACAGTTAATACAAAACAGTATGAATGGGTGTATAATGGATCTCGAGTCTCGTAAATATGTCACTCCTTGCCTTTATATTAGGTACGGCAAGCATATATTTGTTCTACAAAATAATGAAAATAAGTACTACATTTGAAATATTAAAATACATTTTATTGAGATGTTGTTATTGATTTTTGTTTTTTGTTTTGTTTTTGTATTCATTCTAGACTGACATTTGAGATTCCCGAGATTGGATGGAATATTATGGGAACTATTTGGGTTTTCGCAAAAACATTAGGATGCGAGGAGTCCGTACAGGCTGTCTTTCTCATTGAAGGTTTAATTATCTGCAATTGGATCCTTGTTGTCGCAATGATAATTGTGATTGGCCTTGTTTTTGATCCTCTCGGGGCCTCTTCCAAGTCATTTGACGCTGGCTATGAAAGATTTGAGAGTGGAGTTTGGAATAAAACTCATCGTGTTTGGGAAAGACGATGTAGGTTGCTGCTGTGTTCTTGCACTGGGAACGATGAATTCAGTCGGGGGGCTTTCAAAGAAGTTGGCAAAATAATGAGCTATTTACTTGAAGACGTTGATCTCGTTCCATCAGACCTTGCTTGTGGTTTGATCATGCTTCATCTAAAAAATCAAGCAGTGGCTGAGACATGTGCCTTACAAACTGCAGCAAAGGAGAGGGAGCAAGACTTGTCCATCGTCACCAATGAACCTCCTCTAGTTGGCGAACTTGAATTGTCACTTGCTGTACCTCCGACGGACCAATGGAATTCCCCACAATATATTTGCCATTTTATGAAATTTGCATTGGGGAGCTATGGATGGCCATGGTATGTAATATCCAATATGAAAACGGGGATTTGTCGACTTTGTGGACTGTGGGAGAATCTGTCGTGCTGTGGTTGCTGCGTGTTAGTAAAATAATAAAGGAATGAATTAAGATTGTAGCTAAAATCATTGTTTCAAAGTAATTACCTCTAAATTTTAAATCTGAATAGATCTCATCCATGTGCTATTGAGGGGGACAACTGTTGTTACTGTCACACGTAAGTGCACAACATTTTTTCTGACTCATAATGTGCTGTATATGCATTAAAGAATTTTTCTTCGTTTTAGGTCCGCTCTAAAAGACACTGTTAAAATACATGAAAGGGACCTTATCTATGCATCTTTTGAAAATCAAGGTGAATAGTCAAATTCAAGTACAAGCACAAAAACGAAGTGTAATTTGAAATAATCAAATGTACTTGTGTTCATTCTGTGTTTTTTATGTACAGTTTTTGTCACTCCATTTTTTGTCGCCCTTGATCATTCAACTAAATCCGTCGTAATAGCAATAAGAGGGACAATGTCTCTACGAGGTGAGATGAGTTTTGGTCCACTTATGCATTCCTTTCATATTCTGTATTTCCTAAAACTTTTGAAAAACATTTCATTTCAAATAAAACAAAGTTGACTAAAGAAATAAAAAATGTATGTAATGCTATTATAGATGCACTAACCGACCTCACTGCCGAAGCCAAACCACTTGAATGCCCAGACGTCCCAGCAAATTGCAGAGTACTTAAGCCAAAGAATACTTACTTCGTTAAATTAAAGTTTTTGAATAAGTATTTTAAATACATTGATAAGGGGTTTTATCTATCGTGTCGATTTGGCTTTTGCCCTTACAACACACTTTTAAATACATATATATTTTTGTATATTTGATTTGATATAGGCTCACAATGGTATGATTATGGCTGCAAGAAATGTTATAAAAAAGCTGGAAGCTCTCAATTTATTGTCCAGAGCGTTTGTCAATTATCCAGACTATAATCTAGTTTTGGCCGGACACAGTTTAGGTGCTGGGACAGCTACAATTCTAAGTTTTTTCCTGAGAAATCAGTACCCAAATATTCGATGCTATGCGTATTCTCCACCGGGTAACTTTTTTTCAAATTGGCACGATCGAAATAAAACTTATTATTTAAGCATTTCAGTGAATAGTACAATATTTTTATTTTCAGGTTGCCTATTGACTTCAGAAGCAGCTCAATTTTGTGAAAGTTTTGTAACCTCTGTCATAATTGGAGACGACATCGTTCCTAGGTTAAGTGTTCCCGTCTTTGAGAAATTCAAGAAAAATTTGGAATCAACTATACAGCAATGCAGAACTCCAAAGGTAATTCATAGTTTCTAGTCTATATTTTTATATAATGACGTGTCTACTGATATTTCGGTTTCAAGTATAGCCGTGTTTTGACAATGTAATTTTTATTTTATATTTACAGTATCAAATATTAGTCAGTGGATGCTTTTATCTACTGATGGGAGGTAAACCAAATTTAGCTTATTCGGACAAGGAGTCTGATGAAGTAGAGAGAAATACAAGTGATACTAATCTCTTGCAATCAGCAAGTGAAACACCAAATTATCATACCTATGTGAGTTTTGTATTTTGCCATCATCATGACCATAAGTATTAACATTTAACTAGAGTATACTGATGAATGACTGATGTATATTTTTCAATAGGTTTCCTTAGCTGAGGTATCACATCGAATGCAGAGAGAATCTGTCACAAGTTGCCCAATGTATGTACCAGGTCGTGTTTTTTATGTCACAGAACGTCCTATCTTCCAGTCCAGGTAAATTATATCGAATAGAAATACAGATACATTTCGAATATGGCAATTATTAATTAACTGTTATTGTTTCCATTAGACCTGATTTGGTTGAAGGTGCAAGGTATCAATATAGATGGGCACATCGTAATGAATTTACTGATGTGAAAGTCAGTCCCCAGATGTTAAATGATCATCTTCCTGATAATGTGTATACAGCTCTAAAGGATATCGCTAATGCGGAAGCAAATTCCTTCACCTGCTCATAAAATAATACGACAAAACTTCCCCTTCTCGTTGATTTCAGCCTATTTTAAACAATTATATGTTGGGTCAAGTACCTACAATCACAAGCGTTTTCCCGAAATTCAAACACTCGGTATTATTTATTTACTGTTGCAAAATATTTCCAGGATGTAGACAGGCTATAGCTTGTATTATATGTATCCTATAATCTATATAAATGTATTGATGGAGGAGCGTTCAACATATCATATTGTCGAAATTTATGTAACCAAAATATAGTTATTATTTATTATGATTTGATTTTCGAAAGCTCCCATTAGGAGATTATGATGGAATATTCTTCCTCGTAATGTCAGACTATATACTTACTATACCTAAAGACTACTGTTTATTTAATTTTTAATATGCATACATGTTATTTATTATCGACGATAATTTATCGTAAGTATGAAGGAAAAGGAGAGTACCTATGCCCGCAATGAAATTATTTAATTACCGATATACATTAGTGTAAAGGCATAATGGAATGCTATATGGCTGAAAATTTCAGCCTGAAATTCCTACTACTGGCTACTACATAAACTGAATCAAGACATTTGGCGATTGAGTAAGTATTTATGTATATGATATAGAAATTATATGATGCGAGGACAAAAGTATATATACTTATATGTATGTACCTATAGCAAAAATTATGCCATGAAATATTTAAAATACCCTTGCAAATTATATCGCAAGAATTCGTGTAAAATATTACGTGAAAAAATAAACAATAAAGTGTTTTTATGCCTGTAATATATTTTGATTTCAAATTATTTAAAGGACTTGAAGTAATTATTTTCGTCGTTTACATGAAATAGAAAAATGGCTCAATCCATTTTCAATCCTTGGAGGTTAGTTGGGCCCAAAAGTCAAAAGAATAAAAGGGAGAATTTTTGCGTTTTTTGAAAAAATGAAGTAATTTGTTTTTCTGCGTTGCTCTAATTTTATAAGAATTTAATTTAAGAATTTAATTTGTAAACTGAAATGTTCAATCACAGCTTTTCTTCATAGTTGTTTCCCAGTTAGTTGTCTATCGATATAGCCGTGTGGGAGGTGTATTCGTGTTCGAAATAGAAATAGGTAAGCGTCATGCATTCTTTAAAATATAAAATAAAAGTATGCCGTTTGTATTCCAGTCCACACAGTTTTGTATTTTCTCACATATATACCTACAGTCACATATCACTGTAACATGATTATGAAATTGACATGAAGTGTTACTTTATTCGTCAGGTAAAACTTTGAAAGGATCCTATATTGTTTTAAGCTATACACATACACATACTGTTTTCCTTTTGCAATTTTCATATTGTTCAGACTGAAACTTTCTGTTGGGGGCTCGTTAAAATCATTAAAAAATTGGATTTTACTTCCAACTTACTGAATTGATTCAACAGTATTCGAATTACCACGAATGACTTAATGTCCATTTATTTTCCATATTTTACATGTGTCTGTTATACATACTTACATGATGTATACATGTGTATGTAATACATACTTAAGTATGTACTATTATAATGGAAGCAAAAGTACATAATGCGATCTTAATGATTGCAAATAGACTTTAATAGACTACAAAAATTAATATGTATACTAATAATACTTCAAACTTACGAAGTTATGTAGTAAAAATAATTTTTTTTTCTGTTTTCAACAAGGTCCAACAAACAAATTCTGGGGATTAATTACGCAAGATAGGAGGGGAAGTCATCATGGACGAGGATAAAAACAATAAGCCTTTTGTCTGTGAAGGTCCTTGTCTTATTATTATACATTTAATAATAGATAGTAGGGAACGAATAAATTTTTTATAATTTTGTTCTGTCTATAAACAAATGTTTTTTATTTTTACAGAATGCAATAAAAGATTCGCCCGTAAAGGTATGGATATCAATTCCAAAAACTATTAACATAAATTATATCATATAATGATCATTTTTACTATTAAGTTATATTTTAAATATTTAAATCATGTTGTATTAAAGGTACTCTCAAGACGCACGGATTGATTCACAGCGGAGATAAACCTTTCCCGTAAAAAGCAACAACAAATATGTACAATGTTCTGTCTTGAAAAATGTAAGGATTCTAAATGTCACTCTCATTGCGGATTTGTTGTGTAATAGGTGTTCCTATTGTGAAAAATCCTTCAGGCAACCCGCAAACCTTAACTTCCACGTCTCTCGCTACCACAGTGAATATGCACCACCCGAAAAAACCAAGAAATCCAAACGAGCTCGTGAAAACGAAACTTCATCATCTTCCAAAAACTCTGCTCAGGATGGAATTTTGACCTGGAATCGTGAAGACGATCATATTAAGCCTCCCAGTGCCAAAAAACCATATAACAGTACGAAAGCTCGTGTTTCCAACAAAGAGAAATTGAAACAACAAGAACATGTAACTGTCAACCTGGTGGAGTTCGTTCAAAACACTGAGGTAGTATTTTATGCTTATTTGTGTGATTCCACTCTTTCATCTTCATATGATGAGATCACGAAGAAATGAACATACCTAATTTTATGATTTAATTTCTGAATTTCGAATTGCAGCAGGGGAGGATGGACCATAATGGGTATGGACATACTTTTGACATTCGTGAAGAATTTAGAGATGATGATTGTGGTAATTCAATATCTCTAAAATGTGTAGTTCAACGAAAATAAAGAAAGGAATTCCATTTTTATAAAATATTTCTTATGCTTTTCTACATGTAGATTCCATCCTCAGAGACCAAACGAATGGCACTATAATTGATGCACGACGAATAATTGTACAAAATGAAATGAAACAACAAGAAATGAATTTTGATCATAATGCTTACACGAAATCAGACTCTGTTCCTGTTTCTGCTTCGTAAGTTTCGATGCTAATTTACTTTTTTGTGTGTGCAGAAATAGTCTTTTTGAAATTTGAAAAAGTACTGATGATATTTTGTTTCAATTTCAAGACCCAGAAATATGATGATAATGACTCAAGACGGCACCTTCTCCCCAGTTATGCAGTTTGATTTGGTTAGTTAAAACAATAAAATGAACATACCTATATATGCTGGATCCAATTGTATAGTAATGTGAGTTTTTTAATGAGCATATCATATGTTCATCATCGTGTAAATAGTGTAGCTATATTTGTCAAATCAAACAAACAAAAAATCATGTTTACTAGAAAATGACGGATTCACAATTTATACAAGAGGAGGAGGAAATTGGGAACTTTTCAACAGATCTATATAATCAATCACAAAATATTATATATGATAAGTTAACCTCAACAATGTCTGTAGAAAATTCTAGCTTGTTTGACGAATTTATGGAAGAATCGGAAAGAAAAAATGTGCAAGGGAGTGGTAGAGAATTGGTCAAAATGGTTTTACGAGAATTTCCACACTTTGTGAATCGCAACCTCCCAATGTCAGATATTCGTTAGCTTTTGAAAAATCTTATTCCTAGTTTTTTTGGGGGGAGTCACAATATAGAAACATTGAATAATTTGCTTGACAATTTTTGTAGTAGGGTTTCTTTTAATATGAGAGTCAAATGTGTATTTTCAAGATTTTAAAAACACAGACATTATTGTATATGAAATAAGAATATTGTATATGCAGCAGACTACTTCCAGTGTACACTAATATTTCCTCACTAGAATAACTAATAATCCATTAAATTTTGAATTACTTATTTTTACATACACAGTGTGCGTATATAAAATGTAGGTACATAAAATTATATTTATGTATATTTAAGGTAGTTCACTTTTAAATAACTAATGAGGAATCTGTGTCTAGTATGTATGTACAAGTAATTAATTTTAAATTCTTGGATTATCATTTATTAAGTACTGTCAACATTTTTGTATACCTAAACTGAAATATTATATAATTTATTATAGTATATGAATCGATTGTTTTTAAAAGTAAATAAATGATCTTGTTTATGTCAACCACAAAAGCAACAAACAAATTCTTTTATGCTGTTCAAGACTTCAAAATGTTTTACGCCATTAATGTTTTGTTTCTCATTGCAGAATCCTCACTGGACCTCTTATCCCTTTCAATTGCCATTTTATAGAAGATTTTAACTTCAACGGCAATATTTACTACTTAATTAATAAGACTCACATGTTATGAACTACTACTACTACGACTACTGCACATGTACAACATTTAAACATATACAACATAGAAAGTATAATTACATTATAAATGTACATTGTTTATTATTACAAGTATGTATAGAACTATAGAGTATACATCACATGAATACATCACATGAATACATCACATTATTCACATAACAAAAGAAAAATAGCTTTTATTTTTTTAATAGTTGAAAATTTCAAGATTTGTACTTTACTCCAGCAATTATAGTTTAGATTGGGGATGTTTTTACAGTATTCTGAAAGTTTAGCTACACACAGAGTCATTTAACATTGTTTGACATTGAATTTTACAAACGACGAATCTACATTTTGCTGACAATCCATGGTGTAATTCCGTAGCGCTTGTACCGATGAAAGTCATAACATGTTTTAAAAATTATCACAATGATGAGAAATGCGAGGGTTAGACTGACGGCGTCCAGGATTTCAATTATGGGTGCACCCTCCAGTTTACACCAATCTTCCATTTTTATATGTCGTACCTTTTCAACATTCAAATCAATAGAAAAACAAGATTTAGAAATTTTGATGTTTTTTGATTTACATAGTATTATATTTTCTTATTGTAGTCAATTAATTTTCTAATCTTTAACAAAGTCCTTTAATTTAGCTTTATTCTTAGAAGCATGAAGCTTTAAAAAAGGTTTGATTATGTGTGTTTGTAATATTCAATAGTGGTTCCTATTTACTTTCTATTGATTTCATGCAGGTATATATGTATGTATTCTTCCAATGCAAAAAGATTCATTAGGATATTTAGTCTTGACATTTTTTATACTTGTAATTATTTGATGTAAGTACATTAAGCCGTATTCCAAAGTAATTACAATCCTTAAAAAAGCAAATAAAGAAATGCAATCGATTGGAAAAAGTTCCTGCCTTTCTATTATCTACATGTACTTATACGTATGGCTTTAATTCTCTCATTTTAATTTTGATTTACTAGATCCTTCATAGTTCTCGTACCAATTTCCCGTAATGTTTCTAATTTTTTTTTGCATTACAAATAGTGAAAGACAGCACTATATACCCACAAGTTTATTAATAAAGTACTTCTCACTTTCATAAGCCATATTACCCGAGGAAAATATAGTACGAATAATGTTATGGAATGGATAGGTTTTACCTGCTCTTTAGTTTGGGCACAGCGAACTTCTTCTATATTCCTCACATATGATGAATATTGAAGTAACCAGACCTAAAAATTAGAAAAGTTTTACGTTTCTTTTTTTGCATGCGAAGAGATTTTGTAAGCAAAATTTATACTTCATTCATATCCTTATACATATGTCATTTCATACTCATCATTTTTATTTTTTTTAGTAAAGAATAAGCACAGTAGGGCAGCGAGTCTCATAACTCGACACAACACTACCAGAGTACTATATCATTTCAGTGAGTTCGAAATATCATCATAGTATCTGAGATTCAGTCCATCAACGGCATTTTCATTTGGTCGTAAAATTTTTGTTTGAGAGCATAAAAAGGATTTGCATAACTGGGGACGAACAAAAAGGAAAAGAAAGTTTATCAATTACGACTACATATAAAAACTGGCTAAAGAATTCCCCGAATAATTCGGTCTTTAGAGCTTCCTAACGCTATGTACCTATTTGTCGAAAGTTAACCATTTTTAAAATTCAAAATTCTCTCTGTAAGTCTGCAAGTTAAAGTACATAATATATACATATGCAACTTGCGTTTATTTATAATCTGGAGTCGTCTATCTTTGTTTCATTCATATCCGTAGAAATAGTTACTTAAATGACATTACGTTACTTATGACAAAAGAATTTCCAAGAGTAGTATATATAGTTTACATATTGATTTGCATGGACGCTTGAAAAAATCTTCGACAGCCAGAATAGTAGAAAATCAAAGACAAAAGAGAACCATAGTCGAAATAGCTCTCAAATACATATACAAAATACACCGGAAGCAGTAGGACTTACTTTGAAACTGGACACCGTGTGGCAGTCACATTTAAATGTGTTCAGACTCAGGTCAATGAAATACAGTCTTTTATTTTGCCTCAAGGCATTCTCAAGGGCATAAACGGGGACCTACATCATAAATAACAACAATAAATAATTATTGCATGTAAATAAACACATATTACCTATATACTATTCATATGTACGATATTTAATAATACGCAATTTCATCTTTCCTGTTTAAAATTCTAACAATTTTTTTACATTCTTACCTCTGTAATTTGATTATTTCTCAAGCTGAGGGTTTGGAAGTGATAAAACCAGTCAGAACCTTCCAGGGGGCTAATGGATGCAA